>JAUTBX010051553.1:0-12035 GCA_032361465.1 Lepetodrilus tevnianus | reverse complement strand
CCGGGTACTACCTCACTGAACGAATATGACATCATGACACAACATCCGGGTACTACCTCACTGAACGAATATGACATCATGACACAACATCCGGGTACTACCTCACTGAACGAATATGACATTCTAGCTTCCCAGAGGACACTGCTACATCAGGAAGACAGACTGCAATTGGGCCGCTAGAATATAACTTAGATGTCGTGTCCAAAGCAGTATACCCCTCGTACGGTCTCGTTGCCATGGTTTCTTTTGTTCTAAGTGTACGTGTGTATCCGGATACGCCCCGGAGGTCCCACGACCAAAGCTGTAGGGAGATTGACCGATACACCTCGGAAACTGGATGTAACTCTTACATAGTTGCACTAAGAAACTTATCATGATATCACTTACGAAACACATAGTAATCGGTTATGTATTGTAGCATCTATGCTTGATTATTGTATCATTATTTGTTAATTGTTGTAGTAATACATGTTTGTATTTGTTTGGTATCTGTTGATTATTGTAAAAAGAATATATGTACACACATTTACCCTAACCCTAACCCTAACTATGTTATCAGTAAAATGTACATACTTGGTCGATAACGGTAATGAATTCATAAATGTGTACACCAGTTATATAGGCCTACAACTGACCTGAGCGTAAGGACATTTTGTCCAGGTAAATATCTTCAAGAACATTTAACTTCAGTCTTCACTTCGACCATGAACGTTATCGTGTCTCGTGTTTCAGAAGCTGTACAGCACAGGTCGTCCCGGGGGAGGAGGTTTCGGCGTCGGAGGTGTCGGTGTCGAAGGTATCGGTGTCGGAGGTATCGGGTGCGGAGGTCTCGGCGGTGGGGGGTCGGGCGATAATCTCAACCAGGTGTACCACACCCAACTGGCAGCCAGCCTCAAGGCTTTCCAGAACAAAACATGGCGGCCTCTGAAACGAGACGACTTCGTACCAACCGTCACCCGGTGCCGACCAATCAGCAGCCGAGCTGAAAGAAGGTCCGTTTAACTCCCATGTAATATCACACATCTATGTATTCACCACGTGCATCTGACATAATAATGATCATGATATAAAACACAGCGATATCTTGTAAACGGTACAACAAATCTTGTTAACAATGCTGACCTATTTTGATGTTTTGTTTCAGACTCGCACCTACTCGTCCATCAAGCGCCGCGCGCACCTCTCAGCGACCTCACTCCGTCCCTCCCGGAGTGTTCCGTCCAGCCAGCGGTATCCGACCTCCGGACACTCTAGAGGTCGGCCAGGGCGACTTTGACCACCTCAATCCAAGCGTCCTCGCCAGACTGCTGGGCGGAGACAACATCATCAACAACAACACATTCGGCGATCGACTTCCGACAGCTTATAGGAAATGCAGAACGAACGAAGACGACATCAGCACAAGCGGGATTGACAGCCCCAACAGTGACGAAGAAGGTTCTTCTCCCGGCTCTGACAGCGAGGACGAACCGTCTTTAGACCGAAACCGCCCCGTGCCGCATCTGCAACTCCGTCCCGAGAAACTGGACTCCATATACGTGCCCGACGACCGGAAGGACAGGCGGAGGTTCGACTTCGACGCCGAGCACGTGGACATCCCGGCGTACGAGTTCGACACGGCCGTGCCTGAGCCGTTCAGCCGTCTCGACCTGAAGGTGATCGCGCGCCAGAAGTACAACTGGCGGGACATCCTGTCCGTACAGCCGAAAGAGAAGCTGGTGGAGACGCTCCTGGACCGGATGGTGGAGATAGAGCGGCTGCAGTGGGACACGGTTGACGTGGAGACCAGACGACTCAAGCAGAGGACCAAGCAGCGGGTCCAGAGCGCCAAGTCACGTGACAGGCGCTGCTGCAGCAACTGTCTCCAGCCCGCTTGCGTGGGAGACTGCCCCGAGAAGGTCATGAACCCCAACACGTGCACGCTATGCAGGGAGAGGATATGTGTCGGTGTTTGCGAGGACACGAACTACGACGCTTTCATGAGGAAGATTCCGATAGACGAGCAGATCGACAAGATTCTGAATAGTCCGGTGCCGCGCGTATGTCTCACCTGTCAAAAGAGACACAACGCCAAATTCATTAACGCAAACAACGCCGTTCTTCGACGGCCAAAATCAGGGTATACCACTTACTGCCGTGGTCAGAAATCTGCCAAACCCCGTGACCTTCGACCCAGATCGGTAGTGGATGTGACCAATGAAATCATTCGAGACATTGAGAAGCTGGGACTGGAGGCAACACAAGCTCCCCGGCCAATCACAGGCAAGCTACAACGGCCGAGGAGCAGGAATTCAATGCTACCTGGGAAATCATATTTTTCCAATAGAAAGGACTCTTTGACGGATCTGGACAGAGCCAGGAAACGAAAACTGAGGACGTTAAGAATCAGGCGACCGAAGAGTGTAGTCTGAGGGTGACTCACTCTAGGTAGTTCGTATATATGTGGACCGTTTTACTGTTGTCATGTGTGCTCTATATTAAAGCAAACTAACGTGAAGTATACAGTTATGTAAAATGTCGGTAATAAACACAAATTATTGTTAGTTGTATTTTACCATCCTTGGACAATCCTGGTCGCTGGTCTGATCTCATGATGAGAGGTCAGCTGCATACAAGCTAGGGTTTGGCCAAATATTGGCTAGATTATCTCGTAATTGTCTTATGGAATCTAACCAAATTTTCTCAATTTGCATGCACGTATGGGTAACGTCTGAAGAAGAGCGTTAGAACGTGATTTTTTTAATTGAGCCTTTATTCCTGTCCCGTCTTTCTGCATTAAATAATACTACAGTACATTCTCAACATATTTATTGATAACTATGTAAACATATTTCTTTATTATAAATTGTGCAAACATTATATTTATTTTAAATTTGGTTTCGACGTACACAATAAGAAATTGGAGTTATTTTATTTGTGATTCCATATAAGGTATTTATTTACCAAGCAAATATACCGCCTAGGGGTGATAATACATTTAAGGCCAAACAGTTGTTGTGAAACTAGCTCGGCTGTTAAAATGTATTTACACGATCTTACTGTAGGACTAACATATATACAAATCAGCTGTGGTATTATTTTTCTTGAGCAACCTTTTGTACATACGAATTCCCATGAAAGGGCGCCCTAAATCCAGCATCTGGCCCAGGTCGAGCGTAACGGAGAGGCAGAGATCAGCCACTGGCACACAGTCAGAGCATCTTTAGTGCCTAATATACAGACTCGGCGTTAATCAATGCGCGCATGTTTGCGTACATTCCATTCAATGTTTAGCACTATACCCGATCGGTCTAACGATTTCCCCTACTATACAGGATAAAATTATACAGATCGGGTGGACACCGGGTAGGTCATCCCGTTCGCCATCGCTAGACCTTCATCCGGGCACTTGGCGACATCCGGGAACTTGACAGTCCATTTGGTAAGGAATTGTTATTAATGAGAATACAAAGAACGTTTTCTAACAATTCTATTTGATTTCACAACTACGAAATTCATACTGAACTTCAGTACTGTCATAACTTATGAACTAAGTTAACCTAATGTTATTACACATCGTCAGCAGTGTGTTTGGTCAATTATGGGACTTCTTTCAGATAACCTTTAGACTACTTCTCTGTGTATGGTAACAACTGTGGTTACTAGCGAAGATCCTCATGTTTTAGTTCAGTACAAGTTCTATTTTGGAATCTATCATGCTCCTAAGTATTTACTACATCAGCTATTATATTCAGTCTTACGAGAACATAGCCGGATAAATTCGACACTTAATGTACTTTTAAAATCATTGCACGGGAGAATAAATATATACATTACTATACAATATAATATAATAGGACCGCCTGTACGTTAACTTATTCTGAGAACCAGCAAGAATATTAGAACCATAATATTAGAACCAGCAAGAGTATTAGAAACATCATATTAGAACCTACAAGAGTATTAGAAACAGCATATTAGAACCTGCAAGAGTATTAGAAACAGCATATTAGAAACAGCATATTAGAAACAGCAAGAGTATTAGAAACAGCATATTAGAACCTGCAAGAGTATTAGAAACAGCATATTAGAACCTGCAAGAGTATTAGAAACAGCATATTAGAACCAGCAAGAGTATTAGAAACAGCATATTAGAACCTGCAAGAGTATTAGAAACAGCATATTAGAACCTGCAAGAGTATTAGAAACAGCATATTAGAACCAGCAAGAGTATTAGAATAGATAGAGTATTAGAACCAAACACATTCCGCTAAATTAACCGTTTGTATACTCAACTGAACTTGTGTTTCATGAAATTGACTTACACTTGTAGCGGGTCTAGCTACAGTTGTATAGCCGGGTGTGATATTATAAGAATCCATCATAGGCGGTCATGTGGGATATTGCTTTATCCCACGTGAGCGGGTATGTGAGAAAAGATGCTCCTACTCGCGCTCGCCCATTGGCAGAGCTTGTAGGTTACAAACCACTAATATGTTGGAATTTGTCACACAAATAGATCGTCACGCAAATAGCCCAGTGTCGCTATGTATGATTTACTGGCCGGTGATCAGTTGTAAATGGTAATTGCACTTTATTTGACAAGTACAACATTTAGAACTTGAAATAAATGCAGTTTTATTCCCAAGATATTCCAATGTCTTAATTTGTAAGGCTAAACGTTGAATGACAGCTTAGTTCAGATGAACTCACAAGATTCACTCACTGCGTTTCTGCCGTGACCTGACGCCACTTCCTGTCTGGCAATTGGAAGCCAGACAACCAAACTAATTAAATTTAGATCGAAAGTATCGCTCCAAATATTACTGACATACATCGATGTGGAGTGTATGTCAGAATATATTTGGAGCCATAGTTTCGTATCTAATTGGAGCTATAGTTTCGTATCTAATTTTAATTAGATTGCCATACAACCTATGTATTTTTCTTGATTTCTATTCTACTAGGAACGTGAACTTTGCAATAAGGTATGTTTGCTGGTATTTGACTCACTGGTCCAATAGTTATGCTAAAATATGTTAACACTGTCGCCTATTAGGTGGTTTATAACCAGAAACTCATGTTCGAATCCTAGGACAGGCAGTGGTCCTGTGTCACCAGTATTCTGTTCTATATTCAAGCCCCCTTCAAATGTCGGCCAAGGGCTAGGTTGCAAGCAAACATTCAAACAGACGAACGTGTCGGTCCATGCCGATCTGTTGACATCGTTTCTTTGTAGTATTTTTCAGGAATACAAAGTTGTTCAATGTACTCGCAAATTACGATGGCGTTCCCAGTTGTTGGACATTTCGAATGTTAGAACTAGTCACGTAAATCTTTAAGAATAGCTGTATTCTGACTGAACGAGTAACAGCCTCAAGATACGTTCATTTCCAACACACACAAAAACACACACAAAAAACCGCTTGTTCATGTTGCCCGAATTTAAACAGCCTATCCGCGAATTGCGCAAAGAATCTGCGTATATAAACTAGTTCAAACATAGTTATTACTTTCATTCCTGTTTCTTTTTGTAAGTATTTTAAGGTTAGTCGTATCCTAATCAAAATCGCCTGTGGTGGTCCTTCTTCATGACAATCGAACCTGGTCTGAAACATTTGCTGGTACCTTCGCCGACTCTCTAACCAGGTAATACAACTATTACTTTGTACAGATATATAACCATTCCAGATAACTAACAAATATTTAGATATTGAACTCGTATTTGATTAATTTAAAAAAAAAGAGGTTATACAACAAAATATATCAAAATAAAATACGACATGAAAATATTGAAAATCATATCCCAAGCAAAATAAAGTACCCCTTCGATTTCTTTTCAGAATATGAAGTTGTATAGGGTTAGAAACACACTGAATTTTGCAAACTGGTTGCCCGAAATTTGCAAATTTTCAAGATATTTGAAACACTACATTTTTCTTAGGACAAGAAAGAGCATACATTACGTGCTGTCTATAGTATAAATATTTGACTAACATGTTGTGTTAAATGTACAGTTGTGTAAAACAAATGAAATAATACAAATAACATCAGTGGAGAGATAATACAGCCTAAATAATTATTGGCATGACGTTGATCGGGGCATCTCAAGCACAGGTATTAGTAGACAAAGTTACATCGTCTCCATTGGCTTCTCTAGGCGCTCATATGGAGCTGAATGCTGAATGAGCGGAATGCATATGGTCACATGAGCTGAATGCATATGGTGCCATATACGTCTAGATTCTGGACTAAGGTATTAGGATATGTTGTAGATCATGCGCGATACCCAGACTGCTCAGAGTCATAAGCAAACTATCGGAATATAAAATGTTATAATTTCACCCACAAATTACAACAGAATGACCTAGATTGAAGCAACGAAATAGATACAGAATTATTGTCCGAGGGCTAGATTATGTAGTGTCATCTTCCTGTAGAACAACGCGCGCGAGCCATTGGCATGCTACAAATGGGGGCATCTGACCGGCCATGTTGCATGGCCACTTAGATGTTCCAGAGTTGGTTGATAATCTGAGATTCCAACAGACAGGTCGGATCCAGGAGAGACCAAGCACGGGTAGACCACGAGTCACAACTCTACGGCATGACCGATACCTACGAACATTACCACTACATAATCGTTTTCTTACGGTGACGTCATCAGCGGCAACGGCATTCGGCCACCGTGTGAGTAAACAGACAGTGACAATTACGTGCTGCTGGCATCACAGAACCTACAGACCATAACTTGGGTAGAGCAGGACAATGCTAGAACCCAAGTGTCTCACATTGTTCAGGATGTCCTCTACCAGAACAACGTTAACGTCTTACCATGACCTGCACGACCACCTGACATGTCATCTATAGAACATATTGGGGACTACGTTTAAGGACAAATTCCACGAAGACAACAGACACGTTCACACACGTTATTAGAGAGTCTGAAATACCTAATTTTGTTTGACTTTCTTGGGTCACATTTCAATGTAAATTCGGTTTTTGACCCCATGACTGACTTTCACAATATGACGTAATTATTACCTGCAGTCACGTTGTGTTTGTTAAATATTACCAGCATCATTTATCCAATCTGTATATTAAACATTAATGGACAGGCCCCCGTTGCACGACGCTCTTGTAGGGCTACAATAGTTGTAACTGGGCTCCTGCCACAATAGAAAGCGTTGACGTTACAATAGCTGTAGCCTACAAGAGCGTCGTGCAACGGGGGCCAGGTCAGTAACCTCTGTAACGATTTGGCTTAAACTTACCGAGCGTGAATCTGGGCACTCGGCAATGTGATGTAAAATTGTATAACAGAGCATTAAGCTATCTCGAACTAGAGATTACTGTCAGAGAGAGAGAAACTGGCGACAGTTAATTATACACTGTAAATTGAGTGGTTTTGACCGTCATGGATGTAACAGTAAAGATCCCTATATATAGGACAGACAACTCGATGCGCTGTACCTGTCTGTGAGCTTGGAGGTCCTCTAAGCAGAATAAACCCTGGTGCGAATCTCCACCCAACTGTCTGTGTTTCTTATTCTGCTGCTGAAGAACCCACATCTCAATTGACATTATCACGAACCCACAATAAAGACTGGGATATTAAATCTATATTAGTAGCCGATTAGGTCTACTATTAACACTTTATCGAAGGAAGTTGAACATGACATACAAAGAACAATGGTAATACGTGTACATTAATGGCGATCATGGCGTTTCCTGACTTTCCATTCGAGCGCCATCTGGCGTCGTTTGTAACACATAGAGAGACTCTAGAATATCTGAAGCAATACGCCGAACACTTTCACCTTCTAGATTCGATTCAGGTCAGAATTGTGTTGTCGTCCTCTGAAACCCACGACCGTTGCCTACTTAACCATCCGTCACAGGAGAGCCACGGCTTCGGTTTATATGTGTCACGGATGAAAGAAAAATAATATGGTCAACCAATCACAGAACTCTTTATAAGTGTAAATACTTGCTTATATTTCTGGCACGACGACACCATAGAGCACCAGAGTGTAAATTCCTATTCACATTAAATAACACTGGTTTTGATTGGTTTGTTTAGATATCATACGTCATCGTAGCTCGCTACAGAACGGAACTCTAGATATGCATTGCCCAAGGTCATCGACCCTTGTTAAGTAGACAACCGCCATGTGTTTCAGAAGATGATCTTGAGAATAGTCTCACTAGTTGTTTCTACTACAGCTGTATGTCTATCATATCGTCTTGTGATCATTGTATGTGAAACCGGGAGACATGTTCAGATATTCATTAAGTTATCTGTTCGTGGATTCCGGAAGATGTTCTGAAATAAATATTGCTTAAAAAAAATAAAGAGAAAAGAAAAGAAGAAAAGAGTGCATAGCTATATGCTAATTACGTTATAATACTTTAAACCAAAGCATACATGTATGTCAGTTTCACAAAGTAATACTTATGTTGTTGTCATGACATCCATCTCTCCTACGAACAGTTCAACACCAGAGTGGAGTGCGTGAAACCAATACGTAACAATGGCGAGGAATGGAAAGTTAGCACCTGTGACGTCAGACAAGACAAGGAAGTCCAGCACAGTTTCCATGACTACGTGGTGGTCTGCTGTGGGTAAGACGCTGTCACGGTTCCCACCAGGAAACCCAACCACTTTTCCAAAGTATTCATAAACTTCCGTCTTCCATATATTGGCGATTTGTTAATAAATAAAACGCATTTATTGACAAATGAACGGATGATATTCATCAACACGCCCGATGCTACTGCTGACATGCACGCGCACTGATATAAAATGTCACCATGACAACAAACGTTGATAAACACGTTGATCTATATAATAATATAACATCGCGAATCCTGTGTCGAACAGTCACTTCTCAACGCCACACATCCCCTCCATCCCCGGTCAAGAGGAGTTCAAAGGTCGTGCTCTTCACAGCCACGATTACAGGGTCAGCACAGAGTTCAAAGGTCAGACAACTAGCGCTCCTGGGGGCTAATTTCTCTGGCACCGACATTGCTGATGAGTTCATCAGTTGAGAAGGTAAGGATGATTGCTTGTGAACGCCATCATATAGTACGATAATCTGCTAAGTTCTGAACTTCTTTCTGAGAGTCAGTATTTGACATTGAAGCAGGTGGGAGTGTTTTTGAGAGGCAACGTGAGATACGTACAGACACGTGGGATGAAGCAGCCGTTTGAAAGAGGACACTTCGGGACACTTCGGGACTATACGACTTCCGCCTGTAGAAACATTAACCTCCATCTTCCATGTACGAAACTGCTTAAAACTCCATCTTGCCTAGCCCACGTGATCTAACTCCGGGTCCTCCGTATACTCGGTAACATGGAGGCAAGCGAAGCTCGGAATTGGTACCCTTGCCTGGGGGAGATGCCTTAACTTTAAATCACCTGTAATTTAAAACCTGACTAGCGTAGCAAATAACGATAGTTGAAGGTCCTACATTAGTTCGGTCGTTTCGAGCCCATGATTCGTTGGAAAATTAGAAGACATAGATCTACATGGATTCTTTGAAACTGGAAACCAACTTTTGTCGGGGAGCAGACATTTCGAGAATAGACAGTGCTGAGTTCTTGCTGAAGTTGGTAGCTTGACTATAAGGAGCTCCTAAACATAGTTGTCACCTCGTAACATGTTTCACGACGGTGTCACAAATCATACCCCTTCTTAAATCGGCATCTAACTTAGAAGGTGATAAACTGGGTCATAACTTTAGGAGCGCCTAACTTTAAGAAGCCGTTGTGAAACTGGGGCCAGGGGTATCACTTAGCTAAGCTCTCATGTGTACTATAAGATATAGCACTCCCGTAAGTGTCCGGTCACCATATATGAGAGATCGCTACGAGAGACCTTATGGTCTCGTAGTGGATACGGGAGCTTCGATAAACGATGACCTAGACACACTAAAGAACTTTGTATGTTGATATGATATCTCACGAAGCAATATTCGATGGATGTATATTTTCAGATCTACCTTTGCCACAACAATGAGAGGTTGAACGCAGTCTTGCCCTTCAGTGTGGAACAACGTCCGACTATCAAGCAGCTAAAAGCAAGGACGATGGTTCTTGACGACGACAGGGAGGTGGCTATTGACACTCTGATGTACTGCACGGGCTACAGGTACCACACGCCCTTCCTGTCCCAGGAGTGTCAACTTCCGGTCGTTGATGGTCGCATGGCAACTCTGTATAAGCACATCTTCCACACTCACTTCCCGTCGCTGAGCGTTATGGGGGTATGCAAGAACTGCAGTCCGTTCCTGTGTATCCACCTTCAGGCACAACTCATTGCCAAGGTTGTTTCCGGATGTGTATCCCTGCCCACCAGACCGGAAATGGAAGAAGAAATCCAGGCTGACTTCCAGAAGCGACTTGAGTTGGGGTTGCCTGTCCGGAAGTCTCACTGGCTAGCTGACCTTCAGTGGGAGTATTACGATGACCTTTCACTCGCCAGCGGAGGTGGACGACTTCCGGGGTGGTTCCAGCGCATGTTCCAGGTCAACGTGGACAACAAACTGGCCAACATCACGACGTACAAACACTATACGTTTAGGTTAACTGGCCCGGATTCCTTCGAGTATTGGCTTCAGGATAACGAACACGAACGAACCACTATGCACGGCTGAACGTCGTGTTCGTTTCTGTAACATGTAACAGATACGGCGAGGAGGAGACAGTTGAATACGTCATCGTGTTAAAAGCTATGATCGGTATCATGCATAAAGCTATACACTTACGACTGCGAGTCACGAAAGAGGGGTAACGTAGTCCGGGCGTAATTCCAGGCGTACTCTATGGTTTTACTAGAGAAGGAGATAACGTAGGCCTAAGCCTCGATTTACACTCAGACTACCGGTAGATTGAGAAAAGCGTACACATCAGTGGCATCACTTGCATTGCTTACTTTACACTATATCAAACACTGTGATAATTAGCACGCCAACAACTCGTTCAATTATAGCACCGTACTATTTATAGAAATAAATAATTCTGTCATGCTTTTCTCACACAGTGGCGAATATAATATGGCTTACGAATGCAATTCGCCACCAATTCGCAATGATCACAAAGTGATCGCCAGACATTCGTAGGTGTTCGTAAGCATTCGCGGTCGTTCATGGGGTGTTGCGGAACATGCTCCTAAAATTCGTTAGGAAATCATATTCGTATTGTTTTCTCAACATGTTCGTAAGCAATCGCAAGACATTCTTATTGATGGCAAGGCATTTGTAGTGATCGTAAGACATGTGTAGGTGTTCGTAAGCATTCGCGGTCGTTCATGGGGTGTTGCGAATATTAGGAACATGGACCCTGAAACTGCTGCTGCTGCTGCTGCCATTTGTAAGTCCTCAATTGTTTCAGTAATTCTCCTGGCCAATCGTTTAACTTTTGGCGAATTTGCCGCGAATATATTTTTTTTACATTCGCAAGGATATTCGCCATTGTGTTTTAAACAAGAATAGAAAACTATCTTTGTCAGCATACGTGGATGTCATAACTAGAAGTTCGATCGTTAGTTTAGTATATCACCTGTTCGAACGGGCCAAGGCATATGAATAACCTTCCATAGAAAAGAAAATTATAATGTAATAACGAATTTTAATAATTATCGATGAAAAATGTGAGCCAATTGGCAAAGATGCGTGGTAGTCAGACGCCAATTGAATATATCAACTATATTTTAGCTATTTGTATATTTGGAGATGACGATTAGATTTTGTTACTGTACAAACTTGGTTATAATATAGATCTCATCTCAGAGTAATATATAACAGGGAAATTAATACTGCGGTATACGTTTGGCCGTGTAAATGGTCTGAAGATAATAGAAATTGTCCGATGTATTATACATGTAATGATCTAATAAATTTGTTATGTGGACTAATGCAATTTCTTGTTGGTTAATATATGTATGGTGTGCGTGCGCGTGTGTACATGAGTATGATGAGAGAGAGAGAGAGAGAGAGAGAGAGAGAGAGAGAGAGAGAGAGAGAGAGAGAGAGAGAGAGAGAGAGAG
>JAUTBX010051331.1:0-12922 GCA_032361465.1 Lepetodrilus tevnianus | reverse complement strand
TATTGTGGTACCCGTGGTATATTGTAGCACTCGTGGTATATTGTGGTACCCGTGGTATATTGTGGTACCAGTGGTATATTGTAGCACTCGTTGTATATTGTGGTACCCGTGGTATATTATGGTACCCGTGGTATATTGTGGTACCCGTGGTATATTGTAGCACTCGTGGTATATTGTGGTACCCGTGGTATATTGTGGTACCAGTGGTATCGTCTGATACACGTGGCATATCCCGTATCAGCATATCAATTAGTTACTTGCAAAAACAAGAGGAATTCATAAACCGTGTATCCGAACCCCTGCCCAGAGTTATTCGGGTATAGAGGTATCATCAATTTTGCACAACAAAACACTATCCCAATTCATAACACATACATCACATGGAAAAATGACGTCAGATTTTCACCGCATAAATAAATCTTGATACTATAAGTGCCACCATCAGTAGAATGCAACTATAAAACTGTCCAACTGATTGTCAAGTCCTTCTAAATATAGCGCCTGGGGACTTCAATTAAGACTTGCCTATACATCTTCCTCAAATTAGACTGTGTTACTATTAGGACGGGGGAGCTATAGTTAGAACTATGAGAGTAATTCTGGAGCGACCGAGAGGCGATGTGCGACAGGCTCGTTTACTATGTAGCTCCCATACTGTGTGTTTTTTAAATGGCGAACTAGACGCAGATCAAGCGGTATTAGTTCGTGGCTACGCACGAAGTAAAGCAAACCTTTTTTTTTTAGCTATAGGAAGGAGTATGCGTAAAGGTATGTGTTGTTTATACATGCCTTAATTCATAGAGGTATGATGGACTATGTGTATGTTGCATATATACTTATAAACAACCATTAATAATAGAGACGAGCACGTGGTGTGCAGAATACGATCACGCTCATGAAATTACGTCATAAAAAAAATATGATAAACCCCAAAAACTTCAATTTATATTAAATAGAGAAATACCGAACTATACTTTGTAAATTTAACTAAAAAAAATAAAAAATAAAAATAAAAAAATCAGGTAAAACCGTGTTGGAATTTTAAGAAAGCGACAATGGTTACCAGTTACGTTCACTGCTGAGCAGAAAGCAGTATATTACTTGATTTAATATAAGAATACAATATGCTAAAATATACTACATTATGTAAATTTACTACACATGTATAATGTCATAATTTAATAGACCCTCTCTCACACAGACAAATATTAATATGAATAAGTGCATAAATAGTTATGAAAATACTTACTTATAAATTATAACTACGCATACACACATACGCGCGTGTGCACGTACATCTGCGTACATATTACAATCGCACTTGAATATTGGAAATACGCTAATATATCTATTAGATCTTTATCCGGCACTATATCCTTGTATATAATAAATATGACAATCCAGTGATTCCAAATTTGTAAACTGAAAAACATTGGAATGGGAATGAAATGCTCGATATATCGTTTATGTTCTAGTTATTTAATTTCCTCTCCCGTTATATCGATTTTATATTGTCATCGTTTACATGTTGCATTCTTGCTATTTCGATTGTTTTTAGATTCTCACTAAATTTGGATTTATTATTTTCTGGTAAATTAGCAAACTTTTGCAGAATTAAAATGTAAGTTAATGTTGCAATGTTTTATAACCCGTAATTATGAAGCTCACGAATAAAATGAACTTTTCCAAAGCAAATCCTGCTAAATATAGTTCACAAAAGTAGACAGATAAATACATACTCACACGTTTCCAATGATTTAGTGACACTATAAATTAATATATATTTTTTCACGTATGAAACTTGTGTTCATATACATGTACTTTGAAATGTTGTTATTCTACCATGTTATTTCAAGAGCAAGTCTACATGTATAGCACAACACGACGATTGTAAATAGTAATGCATACCATCATTATTTTCTGTTTAATAGTATTAACACATATTTATTTTATGCTAAGACAATAAAAACATAATGTCTATCATAGTCAATGTTTTCTAGTTTTATTTCCATACTAGTATTTTATTTAGAAAGAAAAAACAACCTGTTACTTATAATACTATACCAACGCAATTAAACAGACCCGAAATGAAACCGAAAAGGAAGCATATGGTGGAAGAAAACAAATTTATAAATCTTACTATTTACATAAATCGTATTTTTTGGGTCGAAACATACAGTCTATAGTATTTATGTGTTTAGATACCCTTAAATCCGAGTGTCTGCTTCTAGCAGCACGTTCCTACTAATTGGGGGTATTTCTGACATTCGCGTAACGAAAAGAAGACTATTTCCCCTCGTCAACACGAAGCATATCAGATATTCCAAGCATAAACAAATCCTGATTTAATGAGCTTATCCGAATCTCTGCGCCATGTACCATATGTTCCTCGTGGGAATAAGACTGAGCTGCATTATATAATTGGTTCCATGATTTGTATTGGAAACTTAGGAAGGCAATGCATTTCATTGTCTATACGGTAATAATAGCAGGAGTTGTCACGTAGTCTGAAGGTGGTCTAGAGAGCGAGTTACTAGTATTCGAATCGATCTAGCGACATCCGCAGATTATGCGCGCTGACCTTCTTGGAAGGTTTCCGTTATGGCGGAAATATGCGAGAGACGTCACGGAAATGGCTACACAGGTTTGGAATGTATATAATAAATCTATGCCAATAAATGTAAATACTTCTAATGTCATGTATTCAATTTGATACCTAGACTATACAATCCGATTGAAATCTGATAAGAAATTATGTAGAATTCTATTTCTTAAATTTCAAATTACCAGACATTTAGCGGAATCGGACCATACCGCCATTATGGAAACCTACCATTTAGGTACGAGCGCATTTAATTCCGAAAAGTCGCGAAGATGTTACGATAGGTAGCGGCGACTTGTTGCCTCATTACCACTGACCAGTACTAGCTAGGTCCCTTGCTCTAGCTTTTATAGCTCTTGTCAACGCGTAAAATAAATCTTGTCTTGTCTTGCCATCGCGTAGATGAAATTGTGTATGCTGACTTTCTATCGTCAGATTTGTTTGTATATTCCCCAGGAAGTTGGGAAAGTGAAATGAGTGCACACTGAACAAAATAAACGGGTAATAATGGAGCGATATTAACTAGCTTTCAAGAAGATTATTATTCAAGAATTAAATGTTGCTTTACATCTATAGGATATAGATATATTCAAAGCTAGAGGTTCATAAGCTTACATTTATTTATACGATGTTTGGGGATAATTCGAGGTTTCATTTATCATGCTTTTTAGTAGACTCGTCCTGCACTTCGCAACCATACTCTAATATTATATCTAGTTCATATATATTAAGGTATTTGACTTGTTGGTTTACGATATCATTTAAATAATTATTTAATTGTGTTTTCGGCGCTTTCACTAAAACGTTATTCCTAGTTAAAATACATCGGCCATGTTTGTCCATTGGAAATTTGTCGATTATTTTTCACGAATGTACAGTTTCTGTTTATTATTATTTAGGAATGTACACTTTTGAAATTTATCATTGAGATAGAGTCGGGGCTCGGACATTCTTTTTCACGAATCGTCTGTTACTAGGATGTTATCCTATACATAATTATTACTATTTACATTTGAAACATAATTTGTATCCTTGAATGAATGAAACTCAAATACATCATTATACCATTATTTATTTACATTTGAATACGTTGAATACATTACCGATAAACATTAAACTGGGTGATACGTCACCATAATACAATATAAGGCTGGTTTCACATACTATTGTGTATACTGTATAGTATCCGCACTGTAAAAGTAAATTGAAGGACATTAAGAAGTTATTTGCTGGAATCTTTGATAAAGTGGTATTGTGCGCTGCTATTGTATGGATGCAGTATATATGTCTTTAAAGACATTGTTTATTATATTTTCTATTCAATTATTAGGACTTTCTCTCGAGTTTCTTTTCATCTCAATATCTCAATATGAATTGATAGTTTTATCAAGTTTTGATATATTTATTATCAAAAGATACACGTACCATCATCCAACAATATTATTTTTAAGTAATTAATGTAGAAATATTGCAAGATATATTAATTATTACGGTTCTGTGCATTTATATTGTTACAATGCAATCATGAAATCTCCCAGTAGATATTGCTGGAACTCTACAAGCAATATATCACATTCATTCATTCATTCATTCATTCATTCATTCATTCATTCATTCACTGCGTATTTATTGACCCCAAACGTTAATAACATTCTATAGTTATGCTTTCTGATTCAGGTGCTGGTATTACGAAGACAACACTATGAATTTGAATAGCAGTGCCGTCCTCCTCAACCAATCATATCAGTCGAACTGGACTAACCAATCAGATGACATTACGTATGTGATGGAGGTGTATGTGTACAGGACGATATACGTGGTGGGGATTATAGGCAACACCTTCACGGCGTTGGTGTGGATCAGGTCAAAGGTCAAGGCCTCTCCCGTCTGTTACTTCATCGCTCTCAGCATCGCTGACAATCTGGTCCTGATGACCCACGCACTAGAGACCCAGCATTCCATCGACAGCAAGGGGCTCTGTCAGCTAGTTCACATGCTCTTCTTTGCGGTGCCAATATTCGCCATTCTCCTGGTTCTAGGGATGTCCTTTGAGCGCTACTTGGAGATATGTCACCCGATGGTGGGCAAGAAATACGTGACCATGAAGCGAACTCGAAGGACTATTGTCAGTCTGGCAATATTTTCATTTTGTCTCAGTCCTCTGGAAGGATATATATGGACCACGTACGCAGAGGACGACGACACGTGTGTTCTCAGGTACAGCCTGTCGCCCTCCTTTGTATGGATATATGGCGTCTGCACTCTAGCACTCTTCTTTCTGTTTCCGCTTATATGTGTGGTCGTTCTCAACGTGCTGGTCATAGTGAACTTGAACAAATCTCGCAAAAAGAGTTCCGCTTACGGAAGATCCATGGATAAACCTTCTAAAGCGAGTTTTAACACGTCGTTTCTCGTCGTCTCGCTGTATCTCGCGATAAGTGAACTTGTGTACGCGATCGTCCACCTCTCGTATTTTCTCGGACCTGTGGAGGCTACCATGTTGTTACAGAGGACGCCGTTAAATGGCATATGGAGGAAGTACGAGAAGAAGTCAGTATCTCTGTTGTTTGCCGATGCTGTTGCTTTGTCCAGCTACGCTCTTGACCTCACTGGATTCACGCTAAGCAGTAAAACATTCCGCAAGGGGGCGATAGGGATGATTAACTGTAGACATAAACCCAAACCCTGTGTTCTTGCTCGAAGTCTGCTATCCCGGTCACGTGATCGGGCGTAACTACTATTACACATTGTTCAACTTTGTCAGTCTGTGATATATCCGTGGGTATATTTATCATACCCTACAATATACGTGTATCTTTCAACTACAAATGTCTACATTCATCGACTGAAGATCCTCCACAAGTGACAGTCAATTGCATTAAACACTTTTATCGCTACAATACTTGAAAACATGGTTAGCTAAAACTATTGTGGCGATAAAAACGGTTCATGCAACTAGACTTTTTTGTAGCGGCTCCCTAAAATTCGACTCGCAATCGGTTGTAGACACAACTTTTCTGAGCAACGATTATAAAATCATGCCATATAATATGTGATTCCTTTAACTTACTGTGGTAACAGGGTTTGAAACAATTAACCCACTACTGTACGACAAGAGATGACTACGGCTGTATGAGTATGGTGAAGCAGTTTAGTGGCAGTATTATGAAAAATGTTTGAAATAAATGTAAATGGCCAATATCATCGTTGTATAGTGTAACACAATATGTTTACTATTATTATTGTCTATTAATGGATTTAGTAACAACCTCTAAATATAATAATATTAATACTAATACAAATAATAAGATTAACAATATGAATAACTGTATGGCGCCATATTACATATGCTAGCACATGCTCAAGGCGCTACATATTTGCCAACGAAACCTAAGGTTTATTTTCTTCAATATGTCCACTGTACAGTGAATATCATCACGCACTATAGCCTCTTCCGGAAACTATCTCCTCTTTTGCTTGAAATTATCGCAATAGAAATAATTCCCAGCATGCAGACCTGCTTCCGACAAGTCGCCTGTAATGGTAGTACACAGCCTATCATAGTGCCAAACTAAACTTAATTTCGTAGGTCTTTTAACGATCAGGTTTAGCAGTGCTCAGTAAGTGTCGTTTCCTCTCTCTCCAAATTTACGCTTTGTAAACATACTAATACTTCATTATCATGATCTACTGTTATGCGAGTCATATCATGATACTTACCAGTGAAAAAGGGAGATAATTTCCAAGGTGCTTTAAGGGACGCCACTCTGACTTACTGGAAGAGACTTGTACCAGCCTCCACGTGAGATTGCATTTCGATAGCATTGATAGTCTTGACATGAAGCCATAGAGCAACTTCACATCATTTACTTTTCAACTTCAAAGGCAACCAATGGGAGAGTATTTAAAACGTTTCTTCTTAACTGTCTCTTGTATGACGATGATTGATGGCTTAAATGTCACTCTCTTATCTTTGGGTAAATAATATATCAACACCTGTAGATAAAAACTGTCGGATTCTGTTATTTTATTACTCTTGATGATATGTTTGATATTTAATTAAAAACTACTTGGGTTAGATTATCTTTTTACCAACTATTATAAAAATGTTGCATTAATGTTTGCATGGCAGATATGGCCGGGAACCAGTTAAATACACGTATCTATCGTCAAACGGCTGTAAAAAAACAACATATACACACTTTAAAAAAGAGTTATTCAACATGCAAGTATGATATTGGCTATTTAAACTAAACATATCCAGGTTTATGAATGAATTATTGAATGAATGAATGCATGAATTAATGTTTACTAGAGAGAAGGTCCAATGAATAAACTTGGTATGAATACAGACTCTACTGTATTGACATACTGAACTTGTGAGTCGTCTATAAAAGGCTGGCGTCGGTGAAAGGAATAGCAAATGCCATGACTACTCTCCACACAGTTGCGAGAGTTTTGTGCACAATAAGTACATCTACACTAGCCCAATATCCACGTCACCAACACATTAGCATTGCTATGAAAGTATTAATTAATACGAGTATTATTAATATTATTATCATTACTACTAGTACTATTCATGCTAGTAGTAATATTATGTTTTATCATGAATTATTATTCATCATGTTGTTATACTGTATTTATAATGTACAGATGTAGATATACTTGTTTAATTATTTATGTAATCGTATATTTATGTATATATTGTACATGTTATTTTATACACTGTGAATAAATTAGCTACTTCATACCTTGTTTCAATATTGTCTTTTATGATGAGCAGAATATACTAACGTGTCTGGCTTGCAGAGATAATATTGGACGTCCCGAAAAATATCAGAGATACTAATCATACATATATATTATTATGGACGTTTGTTCAAGTGATCTTGTACGAATATACAAAGGGCGGTCTCATTACGGGCTATATTTCGAATCACTGATAACTAGCATAAATTAATCGTCCTATACAACTCTTGATCAATCCATCTATTGCTTTAGCTGTATCCGTTACAAATACCACGTCTATTCTTTAGAACCATGGGCACATATTCTTGAAACGTAATAGCTAAGAACTTCTTATTAGTGAGAAAATATATCTTAAAAAAATAACATAAGCAAAAAGCATGTTAGGCAAATTCTTAGTATTTACGAACTTCTCATAGTTTCGAGAATACGGGCCCATGGTATCGTTTCTGGGAGCTCTCATATCTACTACGAGACCATAAGGACTCTCGTAGCCATCTCTAATGCATGGGGATCGCACACTTACGAGAGCGCTATAGCCTCATACTGGATAAGAGAGCTTTGAGAAACGATCTCCAGTTCTTCCCCATATCTGAGGATGTTTGTACCATTAGGTTTACTCTTATATTTCCGTGCGAGACTAAATCAAAATTACTGTTCTACATGTCATTTATGGTTGAATTGGACACGAATGTTAATACGTCTATATTATATGAACAGCATGTCCTTGTTCAATCATTATTACAAACCAGTTTAAAGGAACAAGCACTCTGTCAAAACCGGCATATGATTTTGGTTCCAACGAGTGGCAGTATTCCAGAGTACACTGTAGGAAATTACCAATGCCGCCACGTTTGGCGTCGTATTCGTCCTATTGCTGATGCCAGTGTTGGCGTGACAATCAGGCGGACGTTTTTTTCACCTTTTATTCAACTTCAATACTGAGAATGCTGCTACGATAATAGCCATGCATGATGAAATAAAACGTCATATATAGTTCCAGCTAGAAATCATTTTGACAAATCAAATTGGTTTATTCTAAAAATTCATGTTATGGTGGTGACAGCTGAACATACAATTCAATACAATTATGTCATTACGTACACAATTATTATTGATATATTTCAATATACAGTATGTTATATATACAGTATGTTATAAGTATCGTATCGGGATGATATTACGGACTATTGGAATAGTAGTAGACCATTCTGCACGTTAGCTGTCAATCATACACGCTAAGGCTCGGAATTCAATCAGAATCAATCGTCAATGTTCGGCAGTTACTCTTATCTCACTAGTTCTCTAATTAAAATCACATGGTGAAGCCAGTGGAACCGCAGTAACTGCATAGTGAAATAGGAGAGGTATTATGTGTCAGAACTATCGGCTTGCTGTTCTCTATGACAAACAGGATACCACGCCCCTTGAAACTCTATACATGCTAACAGTGGACGCCATATCCATCTCCCTACATTGCGTCTATCTCTATTCTAGATTGTCTGTGTTAGGGATACTATAGGACATCTGTGGCCGTACTAGTGATACTATATAGGAGATTTCTGTGGCCATACTAGGTATACTAAAGGACATTTATGTGGCCGTATTCGGGATACTATAGGACAACTATTCGGGATACTAAAGGACATCTCTGTGGCCGTACTCGGGATACTTTAGGACATATACTCAGGATACTATAGGACTTCTCTGTGGCGGTACTCGGGATACTACATAGGACATCTCAGTGGCAGAAAGAAAGGACAATGCTGCTTTTGTATCTGGCCATGTTTGGATGTGTGTGTGCGTCCAAAGACTATTTCGTATCTCTGGAGCCAGTCTCGTCTGTGTTTCTGCCGTCGTCTGGGAGATGGTGGGGATTGGATGCTGTGGAAGACGGGAGTTACGATGCCGAAAATAAACTTCTGTATGTCGTCGGTAAGCCAGGCCACGGACCGTTAGAGATGTTCAATATCAGTTAACATTTCTAAAATTCGAGAGTATTTTTCGTTTGATATTTCCTCCTGAGCGACCTGAACATTCCTATATGTGTTCATAATAGAGTCGCTCTCGCGGAAAGTAACCAATTTGGTCGATATCTATCCCCACCACCACACCCGCCCCAACCCCCACCCTCCACCCCTTCCGAGCGACCTGTACATTCCGATATTTGTTTCTATTAACTTAGGGTCGCTCTCGTAGTAAGTAACCCTATATTAAACATCATCTGCCGAAATCAGCTAAGCTGGAAGGTGACTGTCAAAGCAGCAAACACACACATACACACACACACACACACACACACACACACAAACAACCACACACACACGAACGCACGCACACACACACACACACACACACACACACACACACGTATGTATACATACACACACACACACACACATTACTGAAAATATGTTTAGTATAGTTTAGCATAACAACTAATCAAACACCTGCATAGGTGTGAACATTAGTCCTCAAGCAATCCACCAAGTCTGATTCGCGTTATACATTAACGTCATGCACACGACAAGGGCGTTTATGAGGAATATCTCCGTAGCTGTCAATGGCACTGCTGTGTTCTTCAGGGGGTCTGTACAGATTCGTCATCGACATGAGTAACCCTCGTAACCTCGCTCCTCTGAGAACAGACATGTCACCACAAGGGAATCTGGAATACACTGACATAGCTGTGTGCGGAAAGTACGTCATACAAACGACGAACAACTTAGGCTACAGACCAAATGGCACGGTGGACATATTCAAGATATTCGACGCTCCCACGCCGACTCAGAATATCTTCTCTGCTCCAGGTAATACACACTGCCAAGTAACACTATTGTGTTTTATTTTTCGGCGAAATTTTAGCCAGAGACATATATATTTTTTTATTATGTCATATAATACTGACAAACACAGACTATTAATACTATTCGAAGTAAATGTGAGATGGACTTATTAAAGTGACTCAACTAGATGTGGCCAGTATAGTATGCTGTTACCCAAGTCCGTTTTTATTATTGGTCATATGTAATATATAGAGCAATATTTGAAGAATTCGCGCTTTCGGGCATAAAATGCCACGCAAACCCATCGAAATAAATCCGTTTACCTGTCAATGTAACATTCGATTGTTTTGAAAACGTAGTTTCTCAATTGCATATGTTATGTATCCTCGACGATATATTCATGAACATCCTTTGGATTGCCCTCGACGTTAGTCACGTGATTAGAAGAGTACGCTGTAATTGGTCCTCGGTTAGACGGTTAACAGCCGCGCGGTATTCAAATTAACAAAGGTGACGTCACCTGTTATTACCCAGCATTTCACATGTCGCTGCTCACATGGTGCAGGATATGAAGTTCTTTAGGGTTATGCAATATGAATTTTGTATTTTAGTCACTTTAATCATACTTACAAACAGTTCCTAGTTTCAAATGATGGATACTCTCACAGAAACCCCAGCACCCGCAAACCCCGCTATTGGTCAAGGAAAAGTTACAAAGTTTATTGGAATTGTTAAAAAAGAACATTCACAATATAAACCCCAGGAAGACATGACTATAGTACCTAACTACTAGTATACATATTAGTAATCCATGTACATAAAACAAAGTATAATTCCAGTCGGAGTAACACCAACCGCTGTACGGTTCCTTCCCGGATGTCGAGCGGCGGTTGTCGCAGTGAGGGCGGAGGGATACGGACGCGGAAGTGCGTTTAATGACCCAATGGGCAAGATTATTATAGTGCGACTTCCGGGTAAGAGTTATCAAGGCTCCTTCGCCGACAATGTCAATATCACCACTGTGGACTTCACGCAATTTGATGCGAGGTTAGTATATTAAGACATGTTGCCTGTCGAAACGACATAGGAAACACATACTTATATTAATATTACGACCTATGTGTTTTAGCTGCATGGTCTTATTCCGTTTGAATCGCTAATAAATAGCGTTCATACGTTCTGATATAACTATGCATGCGTGTTATATAATTACATACACTAAAGGTATGGTAGAATTTAGAAGTTTATTTCCTTGTGAAGCACAATAGGTTTCAGGAAGCTTTGCGAAGCTCTTGTATCCATTGTGAACCCACGACCTCCCGTAAGTGATCTCGATCGTAATAGTGGATACCAGATCTTCATGAAAGTCTGTCCATATAATGATCCCAATACGTTCGCTACAAAATAGTAGGCATAACTAAAACAATTATGTCTTCACGAACTACGTTGTTATACAGAGCGAGCTACCTACACTTATATCTTCTATCTGTCTGTCTGCAATGCAGAATAAAAGACCTGGAGAAACAAGGGGTCAGATTTGTGTACAAGGACAACAACAACACTTTCTCCAACGATGTCGACCCTAGGAAACTGGCGGTGTCGGCTCATGGAAACCTGGCGTATATCGGCCTACAGGTGAAGACTTCAGCAGTGTACTCCGTGGAATTACAATACATATACCAGTAGGGAAACAATTACGGCATGCTCTAAAAGTCAGGTCCAATATCTGATGATGCCACTGTAAGAACAGTCCATGCTCCGATATTACAAGTCCTTTTGAGTACGATTTCATGTAAAAAGCCTAAATTTTATATGAAAATATGTGAATAAACTTTCAGCATGAAATAGTACTCACGGAAGGTTTCTTAATTTTAGGGCCAGGGTATCCGTTTACGAAGCTGTCCACTAAGAAACCATTTAAACGCTCTCTTTTCCGATAGAAATACACTGCAAAGAGAGCTCCGTGGTCTTTTAGCGGATACTATACCCGGTATACTATATATTTAAGAGAGCTTTGTGAAAGGATACCCAGGTATGGTAGAGACTTGAGAGCTCCTTTGGTATCCAGGTATAGTGCATATTTCCCCCAATCTTCATATGTGTGTTTTCTACACATGATTCTGGTGAATACTCACTAAGTAACACATAGCTGAATTACATTTCAGCGAACCAACGCCATAGCCATTCTAGACGTGACAACAGGAAGGATCACGGATATATTTGGCCTTGGAATGAAGAACTGGAAGAATCTAAAGATGGATGCCTCCGATCAAGATGGCGGTAAGCGGACTACAAAACAACGTGCCAAAGGCGAAATCATTACGATTACGTTACCGGCACATTCATATAGAAATATTGATTTTCAATATGCACGTGTAACTCTCCTTAGGAGGAATACCAGTTTATATATACATATATATATATATATATATATATATTCATACAGATATATGAGCGCATTTCCTAAGTTCTCTGTGCGCAGGTATCCACATGCGTCAGTGGCCAATACACAGCTACTACCAGCCGGACGGTGTGGAGTTTATGATCCACGGTGGGAGGAGCTACCTGCTGACAGCCAATGAGGGCGACATGTGCGACTACAGCGAAGAGATTGGGTGGCGCGAGGCCAAGACGGGAAGAGAATTCGTGGAACGTAAGATCATTAATGTGTTTACCGTAGAAATATGCTAATAGTATATATACTATATTAGAGAAGTTTCGCAACACTACGGTTACCATTACGGATACGGTTAGGTCATCAGTTTGTTCGTGGTATGTGAGCCCA
>JAUTBX010051108.1:3870-21992 GCA_032361465.1 Lepetodrilus tevnianus | reverse complement strand
GCCGCCGACTTCCAAAACTTCCACAATCATTCTACATCGGGTCCCGAGTTCGCGTTTGAGAAGCAGTAGCAGAGAGAACAGTGGGCTTTGCCAAGTTTTGGCTCCGGCGATTATTGATCGATCAAGTAAAGTTCGGGTCGACCAAACCTCCTCTCCGTTCGGCCGTCTGCCTCAGTTTGCATCACAAAGACGAAGCAGGCATTATGCTGATAGGCAGACTGTAGCGAACAAATGTTCTCCCGCTCATCTCGGAGAGAGTAAGTCGGTGTTATGTAACATTAGCCATGGCAGATACCTGCAGAACTCATCAAACGGCTGCCAGGTAGGCCTGGGGATACGGAGAAATGGTTGCCACCCACCGTCGGGTCTCTGTCAGCACCGAAACACGTCCGATGTCAATTCTGAGGAGAAAGGGAAAAGTTTAAAGTATGGGACAGGATGCACGTCTCACGATGTAGTGGCAAAGAAAAAGTGCAGATATACTATTTATGGTGTTGAGAATGGCAAGAGTGAGTTGTCGGTGGTTCAGAAGGAATCCACTCTCCGAGGTCTCGCAAACAGCGGAAGTGTCGGTGCCAGGAAGCGGGGTAAATGTGAGAAAATATCGGAGAAAGTACCTCTCAAGCATGCGTCCAGTTTAACGAATGGTATGGAGAAAAGGGGAGGCAAATGCGGTGTAACGCGAGGCTTGAAAGGCAGTAAAATCGCAGTGCTCTCAAAGCCGAGTGGTAAGCGTGTCTCTGTTACCGGCCATGTACAGGCAGGAAAGACAGGGGTGGCTGTTAATAACACATCCTCAAAGACAGATTGTCGTCTCGTTAGTTACCTCAACACGGACACGATCTCTTTGTCAGGTAATTTAGTCGAAGAGGAGATAACATCCTCAGATCGAAATGGCACGAATTGTAAAGCGAGCAGACGACGCGAAATCCGATACGGTGAAAGGTGCGCGGCAAGTGAGGTGAATATAACAGGCTTATCAGACGAGAAGGTGTTGCATTCTGTCGAGGCCCGTGTGCAGGGTAGAGGTGTGGCTGGGTGCAGGCAAGTCGAGATCACTGACAGGGTTTCCGTGGACTCGCCCAGCGGGCAGACGACAGTGCTAGCAGACGACACCGCGCGACACGTGCCGCGTGCAGACAAGCGGGAAAAATGTCAAAGATCGTTTGATTCTAGGACAATTGACAGCAACAAATCACACGCTGGTCAGAATGGACAAGAACTGGAATGCATCGTGCACGGTCAGAAATGTACGAGTTGTGATCAAACAGACAAGGAAAATGGGTTGATAACGGGACTAGCCTCCACGGTATGTGAACGGACGGACGTCGGCAACAGGCGATTGCTGAATAACGGTAAGTGTAGATTAACGATGACTCGTTTTGTAAATAACCCTAAACAAGTGTTCACAACACGGAACTATAACCCTAAACAAGTGTTCACAACACGGAACTATATAAACAAGTGTTCACAACACGGACCTATTTCACGGATCGGTTTCAGCTGTCATTCAAATGTAAACATTACACTGTGTCATTTTATGAATAGGTTAATGCATGCATTGCAGGGTATGGTACAGTTTTATCTCAAGTGTTGTGTGTTAACTTAACTTTGGGGATGAGGAAGATGCCCCCTACAAGTGACGTAATTACCTGTTTCGAGACATGTTCTGTATTATTATTTTTAATATTAATATTCTCATCCAGGGTTTCATTCTAAATACATCCCTGCAATGCATTATGGTGCTTAGAATTTATTATATAAATACATTTTCCCTTTCAGACTGTACTATTCTCGATGACTTCGGTGTGTGTGAAGTTATAGAAAAAGTTAGTGGAAATGAATCTGGCACTCCACATTGCCAGGGAACACGGAAGCATGCTCACTCTCTCATCCACACAAACACAAAGTTGCTCAGGCATGTTAAAGACATTTCAAATGAAGAGACAGGCCCTGATGAGGCTCCTGATAGAAAACCAACAGTAAAAAATAGAGAAAGCCGTTCCCAGTCGCAGTCTGCGTCTTCCAGTGTTTTGGCAGGAGGTGGTAAATCATTGAAGCACCGAGTTGGCTCTACTCAGGTTTGTGAAACTGGGAGAAAAACTTCAAGTACAAGTGAGAGTAAAATCAGGGAAGGCGAGATACCTGAGAAGACAGGGCTGCTGCTAATTTCAGATAGTGTGTCATATCTAGTGACGTTACCTAAGGAAGATGCACATGCACTCTCTGAGGAGAACCAACTCACATCTGTGAATGTCATAAATGCAGCGGGAAATCTGACAGAAGCAGATGCAGGAGAGAAAGTATTAGAAGCAGGAAAGAGAATCGGCGCGAGGTTATTATCTCATGCTGATAAGGAGAGAAAGGGGGTAAGGAGCAAAGGTGATCAGTCGCCAGTCTCGTTAAGCACACGTGTATCAAACCGTGCCCAGACTGAACTCGGCACAGATGTGAATGGTAGTCCGCGTTCCGTATCTTCCAATCTGTGTTGTCCTGCGACTGGGAGAAAAAGTGCAGATGCCATCCAGAATTGGATTAATTCTAATCTGCCAGAGGATGGTATTAGACAGACAAGTACTGAAGGTGGTAACCCCAGCATTGTGGATAATTACCGTGCCTATGCTGATGGTGATATAAGTGGCGGTAATCACCAGTGTGTATACGACAATAATGCCCATGTTGGACATGACCAATCAGCAGTAGAGCGTGCCAGTGACCAGAACATCACCATGGCGAGCAAGTCAAGTGGGCCACTTAGAGAGAAGAATACGATACCTCCCAAACATAAGGGTGAGAGATTAAAACGGCAGATTGGCCAGGCTTCATTGGAGATTAATTCATCTGAGAGGAGAGAGGCGAGCTCAGGGGTAGGGTTGCGAGAGGCTGCTAAGAAGAAAGCCAGTGACAGTACGTCTAGGTTAATGAGGCCCACCATTTCTTCTGCAATTAAGAGCAGTCCTGAAATGGCTAAGAAACTAATACCAAGGGTGAGATCTCCCACAAACCCAGACCTGCTTTTGTCTCCTCCGATAGAAAGGAAAAGTAAAAACCGCAAGAAGACCGAAGTGTCTGTGAAATCAAAATGTATGAAATCCACCCCGGTCCAGGATAAGACCGCGAACGAGATGCAGCCGTCTACCCGCACGTCCATGTCATCAACTGGCGCCGGTGTGCCGAGCGATAAATCAACTACCGACTGCCATCAGAAACTCAGAAAGAAACCCATCACATCAAAAAGTTGTAGTGCTTTACATACACATCACAGTTCAAAATCTGACGTGCCGACCAACGTTACAAAGAAAGTGGATGAAACTGTGAAAGACAAATTAGGCCTAATTGAAGGACAGGTTTCCGAGGTGGATACTGTTATTCAGGATAGCAACAAGGATGCGCTGGCCGACATGGACGGTACTAACATTGAGAAACATGTCTGTCAGTGTGATAGTGATGTGATGCACAACATTCACACTTGTGAGACCAGAAGGCAGAAGACACACACCGACCTGGGAACATTCGGCAGTGAAGTACAAAGTGATGTGGAAAACACTGGCGATAGGAGCAGCTCGGAAAGGGAAAATGGAAACACATCCTGCAGATCAAATGATAGTTCTGCGAAGCGATACGTCCCTGGAACGGGCCATCAGAACTGCGAACCGATGAAAACTGGGAGGAAAGAGAAGAACGAGAAGATAGGTGAGAAAGGTAGAAAAAACAGTCCTCCTGCAAGCGCACTTGATTGCAAGACAGGTGTTGATATACAGGATTCAGATAGTGATAAGACGCACATAGAAAAAGATTCTAATGTGACTATTTCATCATTTACTAATAATATAGATTCCAGTGATAATGTAAATGACATCGGAGAAAGAGATAAGATTTCAGATTCTAATGAAAAAGAAACAACAGTAGGTACAGCTGACGCTTTGTGTAAAGAAAATAAATCAGTGTCTACAAAAAATAGCCCAGCTAATAAGATGGAAAGTCGTAAGAAGAAATCAGACAGTGTTTCAGTCAAATCAACATTATGTAGTTCTAGTCTGATGAGAAATGTTGACACTTCGTCAGTATCTATGAAGTCATCAGCAGCTGAAAAGTCTACTAATAAAGATAAAGCTAACAAGATAAAGAAAGGCCAGTCTGCCATGGAAGTGAAGACAAGTCCACAGGTTAGGAGCGGCCAGCAGGTTAGGAGTGGCATAGGGCGAACTGAATCCTGCAAGAGCCAGGTATCCGAGACCCATCATAATCAGACGGCTCGGAGTGTCTCGAACTCCCCACGGTCATCTGTGTCGGTGGTAGATGACGACTGCGATAGCGTTCGTAGTTCAGGCTCATCAACATCTAAAGCTAACACAGTCGAATCCAAGTTGCCCAAGGCTTCGAGATTGCCAGGTGTGAGCACGCCTAAAAGCAAAGTTCCAACTAGAGAGAATGTATTGAAAAGTAAGATTAGCAAATCTATGAAGAGTATTCCTCCGGTTTCAAGTTTGCCGCAAGGTACAAGATTAAAACCTGCGGCAGCAAGTAAAGTACCACGACAAGGGTATTCCAGTGATACAAACATTATTTGTGCCAAAGGAGCCATCTGTGATGTTCCAAGTGATTCCAAATCAACATTGAAGAAGAAAATTATGAAGGAAAATCTGAACCGTAAACAGCGAGAGTTGTCCCCCATGTCTCAGACTGATACTGATTGTAGTGTGATGGACAACATTCCTAGTATCAGCGACTACGACACAGACAAGCAAGAAGAAATGGACCAGGGAAAGCATGGACCAGATACTTCATCCAAAGACCAAGCTACTGAGACCAAGAAAGTGAGAAATATACCCAAATCTCTAACCTCTGTGAAATCTGAAGCTAAGAAGGTTCATGTGACGAAGTCATACTCTAAGAAATCACCATCATCACCCCGCATGACTTCAAGAGTGTCCCCATCTTCACCTGGGTCTCCTAAATCAGAATCAAAGAAATCCCCAACATCACCTTCATTGCCACCTAGATCTACTACGAGTAATATAAGTAGTCCAAGAACCATCAAGAGAGTGCCTCGATCACCAAAAACTACTGAATCAAGATTGCCTAAGAAATCTGGTCTGAAGAAATCACACGCGCTGAGATCACTGCCTCTTGAGCAGAGGTACACAGCTGAAAGACTGGAACTTATGAGACTGAAGATCCCCGCGGAAATCGACCTCAGTGACATGAGTCGCCCTTCGACAAGAGAGGGTTCAGTTGACAGTCGGTTTGACGATGACGCCTGGTCAATCTGCTCGGATTTGTCCAGCGTGTCCAGGGCGTCTTCTGTGGGCAGGGGCACGACCATTCATCACCCGCCTGTGTCGAAGATGCCAACCAGAGCTGGAGCCAAGATTAAACCCGGTGCGTCACGAGTACCATCAAAAGTACCTTGTACAACACGGCAGTATGGCACCAAGCCAGCGTCATTCATCAGCAAGCCAACTAAAGTTCCACAACAGTTGAAAGTGTCAAAACCAAAAAATACTAGTCAACCTGACAAAATTAAGACTAATGATTCTTGTGGTACTGATGCAGTAGAAACAGTATCTTTAAAATCAAACAATGTGAAAAACAAGCTTCCTTCAGAAAATGGTGAAACAGATGGACTTTTACCTATTCAGTTACTCAATGCAGACAATGAAGTCACAAATACAAGTGTAGAATCATGTGAAACCAGAAACACAGGTCATTTTCTAATTAGTGACAGTAAATCTTTAATTGACAGTGCCATAGGTTCGAGTGACAATCCTAGAACTAATATACCTGTAATGGGCGACCTGTCACGGCCCACAGGTCAGAGGGCAAAGGGAGGTCTGTGTGGCAGTGATCTCCTACCTGACACAAGACAGGAAAGTACATCAAAAGATAATCTGTACAATTACGCTCCTGACAGCGGTAAACACAGGCGGAGGCAAGCCGATACCCACTTGATTGAGGAAGTCAAAGAAGAGGGGCAATACGGAGCAATATCCCCTGCCAGCCAGGTGATAACAACTGAAACTTGCAGTGAGGGTCTGCAGGGCGAGGGGGTAACACATGCCCGGGTTAAGCAGGGTTTGATTACCCCGGCTGCTCCCAGGTTGTCGGAGGTGGATATGGGAACTGATAGGGAAGATATGTTTTACCCCAAACCTGAAATGAACCAGGTGAGTGGCAGTCGGTCAGATAATGCATTGTGCGAGCGGACACAGGCGAAGGAACATCTATCATCGAAGGCATCTGGTCAAAGTAAACGAGAACTGGCAACAAACTGTGATCTGGTGCCAGATATAAATAGCTTGTCAGTGAAGCAGTGCACTCATTCCCCCCTTGGTGCTACTCTAGCGGAGGGGGGATTACCCGATAAACTAAACTTTACCAATAATAAAGATTTAAATGAGGTAGGAGGGGCCTCCCATCAGGCTGCCACCCCAGGCTATGATAGGTGTGATGCTAGGTGTGCTGGGACCGGAATGGAAGGCCCAGGTACTGGGAAAACTCATGTGATTAATGTCTCCTCAGATAGGGCTAGCTCCCTCACAGAATGTGACGGTATACACTTGGAATTATCTCAGGTTAAAGAAATTAAGTCTGAAGGGAGGGTAGATAGCAGAGGTGCAGTGTCAATAGCAGAAGTAGTAGGCTTGGAGGAGGAGGAGGCAGAACTCTCTTCAACTGAGGAATTCACGGGGTGCGATAAAAATGGAGAAGAGTTGGACCGGGAGTTTGATAAAAATGATAAAATCTCAATAAATAAACTGGTTCATATTTCTGGAGTCGCAGATAGCCCAGGCAGAGGATGCTGCCTAGAGACAGCTGGCTTAGAAGCCCTGCACAGAGCTTGTGATTCATCCCGGGGCCAGGGAAGTTTGGATACTTTCAAAGCGGGAGATGAAACTCCCTTGGCCAGTGTAGACCCAGGAGCGGATGGTACGATGATCAGAGACATAAGATCAGCCGGTTCACGCAGACTGGAAAAAAGTCTGCTCACAGGAGATGCCGACAGATCAAGTTTCAATTTAGGGGATCCAGTCCTGTGTAGGGAGGGACAGAACAGTGGAGACCAGGCTGTAGGCGGCACTCGCACGCAGGAGACTAGTGGAGACAACAGACATATACAGCAGACTACTGAAGACAACAGGCACACACAGACCGACTGCAATGGATATCTACATGCTATTTGTCAGGACAAGATTAATTACTGTCTCACTAATGAAGACGGGCCTGTGTACACTCATGACCTGACTAATTTGGATGTTAAAGATGAGGCCTGTGATGCAGAGAAGCAGGAGCCAGTGGATGTGACAGATGTCCGATCTCAGCGTCAGACCAGCGGGGAGAGTGTACCCCACCCGGGAGACATACCCCAGGAACCAGTGAGAGGTCGCGTATCTGACCCAACTGTTCATGGAGACCAGGTGACTGGACCAATAACGGAAGATAATGACTCATGCCTAAATAATACCATGGACATGGAGGAATCTACCATAGTAGTGATGTCACCGGGTATAGTGAGGGTAGACCCAGTGGCACCGTGTGAAACCAGTGCTAAACCAGCAGATACCAGGCTTAAAAACACACCCAGTTTCCAGATTCATGTGAATTATAACGGTGCTGGTGTAGGAGGCACGCCGGGCTCTACAGACGGGAATAAAACTGATAAGTGTTCAGACAAGAAATATGATCGCCAAGCAGTAGGTAGGATTCCAAGTGTGAGCGGTGATAAGCTTTCAACACGAGTTCCTGAAAACAGACTTGTCATTGATCAGCGCAACTTGCATGCCGATGGCTATGATAATATGCCCATTCAGCGGAGGATTATTTTAAAAGCCGACTCCGCAAGGTCTACACAGCCTTGTCATACATCAAAATTAGAAATAGAAGACATTGCAAGCCCTGTTTTAGCTAACCATCCTCAAAACACTAAATTAAAGTTCGCTGTGACCAAGTTTGAAAGCAGGAAAGACAGTGCAAACAAAGCTCCGAGCAGAATTCAAACATATAAACCAGTGCACAAATCTGAACTGTTGAAGCAAAGCTCAGTGAGAAAGAGTTTAGCGTCTAGGGCTCAACAAAAAGCCATCCCTGCCAGATTTCAGCAAGATTCTACTTCGGTAAAACTGAATAAGGTTAAAGAAAACACCAGTGTTTGCATAAAAAGTCTGTGTTCATCTGAGGGTGATAAAATATCTGACAACTGCCACGCCCAGTCTCCTGAGCCACATGTTATTTCTATTGCATTTGCATTGAAAAATGACGATTCTTCTGATGACGGCATTACGACGTCTGTTCCTAATGACAACATCTCAGCACTTGGTTCGTCATTGTCTGGTTCGTCATTGTCTGGTTCGTCATTGTCTGTACGTGTGGAAACTCTGGAAGATGGAAATGACAGCAATGCAGAGACTGATGATGAAAAGTGCCAGACTTTCTGTGAAGACAACGGGTCTACTGTCCGTGATGCCAGCTGTACGAGGGAGGAGGGAGTTGTTCCTGTAACAGAAGCCAGTGCAGGGGTGAACAAGGAGTCTGTCACTGGAGTCCAGGAGGAAAGTGAACCGACTGCTGCCATTACATCTGTCATAGCAGACGACACTGCACGGATAGAAACTATCACAGCAGACGACACTGCACGGATAGAAGATAGCACGGCAGACGACACTGCACGGATAGAGGATATCACATCAGACGACACTGCACAGATAGAGGATATCACTGCAGACAACACTGCACGGATAGAAGATATGACGGCAGACGACACTGCACAGATAGAGGATATGACGGCAGATGACACTGCACAGATAGAAGATGGCACGGCAGATGACACTGCACGGATAGAAGATAGCACGGCAGATGACACTGCACGGATAGAAGATATCACGGCAGACGACACTGCACAGATAGAAGATATGACAGCTGACAAAACTGCACGGATAGAAGATATCACAGCAGATGACACTGCACGGATAGAAGATATCACAGCAGACGACACTGCACGGATAGAAGATATCACAGCAGACGACACTGCACGGATAGAAGATATCACGGCAGACGACACTGCACGAATAGAAGATATCACAGCTGACGACACTGCACGGATAGAAGATATCACGGCAGACGACACTGCACGGATAGAAGTTATGACGGCAGACGATACTGCACAGATAGAAGATATCACGGCAGACGACACTGCACGGATAGAAGATATCACAGCTGACGACACTGCACGGATAGAAGATATGACGGCAGACGACACTGCACAGATAGAAGATATCACAGCTGACGACACTGCACGGATAGAAGATATCACAGCTGACGACACTGCACGGATAGAAGATATCACAACAGAGCATGTTACACTTGTGGAAAATCCTGCTGCTCGTCTTGGACCAGACAGTATTATCCAAACAGATGACAATTGTAGCAAAACCGCTGGGCTTCCTACATGTGACCAGGTCACATGGCCAGACTGCAATGTACATCCCGTCATGGAAATTGTCAAAAATGAAAATTCAGCAAAAGGGCCACCTCCGGCTGTGTCACCTAAACCGAAAGTATCGAGATCAGCTGACGGTAGAATTGGTGCGAGTTTCCCAGATCCAGGTTTGACCAGGGATTCTCACTCTGGACACAGCAGCTGTCCTGTCGAAGATATCCGTGATGAAGGTGCATTTAAGCTGAAGACTACTTCCTGGCTGACTGATGGTGGAATGTATGGCGAGCCTCACATTATGGACAGTGAAGTTACAGAAATATACAACTTGGCCAAGGGTGGCAGCGGCTGTGAGAGTGTCACTAATAACACACATTCAGACAATATTGTGAACGACAGCGGAGATAACCTGAAAATTGTTCCCGAACACACAAACGTGACCGTCGAGACGCCACCCGAAGAACCATCCACAGAAGCATGTAGCTCTTACAGATCCCCAAGAATTCCCTCACCTTCAGGTGAAGCTACGTCGAAGCAAGTGCTGAAGCGATCGACTGCAACAACGTCACTTCTTCGTTGGAAATCGGTCAAAAGTAAATTACTGAGCAAGCCAACGCCAAAGGTCAGTATTGTGTCTTCTGCCTACAACAGTGTGGAGAAGACCATCGGCGAGTACGAGGAAACCCTGGAGAAGAAACACACGGACCAGGGGAAGCCGGACAGCAAGCAGGTGGAGACGTACCGGGTGGCAGAGATCAGGAGGAGTCTAAGCGAGCGCCTGGCAAGGTCACCTGTCCCAGACACGCCCCCGCCCACGCCCTCACCCTCACCCACCCGCAAATATAAATGGATACGGGGCGGAGGAGGTATCTGGATGAAGAAGTTCCTGTCCGACGGCGAAAGTGGAAGTGAAATTGAGGACTATAAGGATGACCATGATGACGCAAGGATGCCTAGGTTCAGCAAGCGTCACAGGAACACTGATAGGGAGTCATCCTGTGACTCAGACTACAGATCCGGTCAGGAGACCGGCTGGAATCTGCCTGACCGACACACGGACGACGACTTGGAAACTTCAACATCGGACGCCGAGGACATGGACTTGAGCAAATGCTGGATAAAGATGGACAGGCATGTGAAAGCTGAAAATGCAGCTAAAAGGAAACTGGAAATGGCTGGAGATGAAGACTCGGTGTGTGAAGAGAAGGTGGACTTTGAGACCATTAGATCCCATTTTGAGAAAGTTGTGGATGGAAGCTGTGAAACGACTCTGGTACGGAGCAGACGACAATCTAAAATCGAAGCAGATATTGACAACACAACATTCTCTGATAGACGTTCAAATGAAAATGGTAAACATGGTTTCCGAGAAAATGTTGATGTCAATGTTGAAGAAGAGCGGGATAATAAAGTTTCTCCTTCTCCATTCTCTGAAGTAGGAAAACTAAAATTAATTCGCGATATTGACATTTATGCCAACAGAAATCAAAACATGGATACTAATGAAGACGAAACTCCTGCCGACACTAATGAAGAGGAAGCTGATATTTCAAACAGAAGGCGTGATTCCACTGCTGAACTCGTGAATGGCAATCTCTCCGGGAAGCTTGGTGAAAACCTGACAGTGCATACAGAAGATTCAAGGTCAGCAGAAGCAGACGTGACATTTGTGGCCCCTTTGCCAGAAGTGGGTCATCTGAGTGCACAGACCCCTGTGGTCTCCGAGTCTGTCAACAAGGAAAGCCATGACGAGTGTCACCTCTCCCCCACTGAGATCATCAGTAACCTTTGTGATAGTGACTATGACAATGTTAGTAACATGAGTGACAGTGTTTATGATAAACATAGTAATATGGGTGAGTGTGTTGACCATAGCGATGGTGATTACGATACTAAGGGCAACATCGGCTTCCATAGTAACAGTGATTATGATAAACACAGCAACATCAGTGACCACGGTGACAGCGATAATGATAAAAGTAGCAATATGTATTACCATGGTGACAGTGATTATGACAACGTTGATTCTTTGTCCGTTGGTCATGGTCATGAAAACAGACCAGGTACTGATGAAAGCAACGCGTCAGATCAAGAAGAACCTCCTGCCGTGGCTAGGAGAGATGTGAGCAAGTGTGCCCCTGGAATTGAAGAAAACCTGGTCTGTGTTGACATCCAGGTTATCACTGACGTAGAGCCCGATACAAGGCTGGAAGGAGGGAACCAAAACTTTGAAATTAAAACTGATAAATGTGCCCCCAACTTGTGCAATAAAGAGAGAGATGTTGCTGACGTGACAGACTTGAGCAGAGAAGGAATACAGAACCACAACTTTATCTCGCAGCCAGGAGAGGGTGATAGCACAGATCTGTCTATTGCCAAAACCCAGGCAATTTCAGATACTGAAACTTTTATGCAAAATGATCAAATAGCTGAAATGGATGAAAGAGATATGTCGGGAGAGGCCCAGGACAATATGGAGGAAACAAGTATATCTGTATGTAGAGAGGCCCATGTTGACAGGGAGGAAACCGTACGCAGAGTTCAGGCCAGCGATGAAACAGAGGAGAACTTTAAACACATCGAGGCGTCTCCCATTCTGAGAAAAAAATGTGTGAGTTTAAATTCCATGCCAGATCAAGTTTCGCTGTCAGCGGAAAGCAGCTCTGAGAATCTGTTCCTAGAATCTGTCCCCATGTGTGGTGCCGTGAGGGGGACAGACTACAGTGCAGGAAACGTGGCACAGTCGCAGATTTGTGATGTTCAAGAGGATGAGGATGACGATGCTGATGACTTGGATACCACGGTGACGGACGACGACGACGCTAACTCTCTGTGTGAACTGGTCATCAGTGAGGACCTGGACCGGACCGTGGTGGGAGAGGACATTGAGGACATCAGGGAGGACATCGATGCCCGGTCCCGGTCGTCCTCCACGACACCTGTTGCTGCGGCGGAATCCAACATGGCGTACTCGCAATGTCGCCCTGCCGTCCGAAGGTACTCGTACGCGGGGGTGACGGTCAAGTCGTCATCTGTGCCAGTGTCGCAGGAGGTCACCGAGAGTGGATACTGGAGAAAAGCATTCTGGGAGAAAGACCCACATGAGGTGAGTTCATTCATATCTTTGTTAGATAGTTGTAGTGTAGTACTTTGGTTTCTTTGAATCTGGTGGGGGCATGGACTATATGTCGATGTGTTACCTTTTTATTACTACACTTTATTACTATACTTGTTTTTATTTTACTATCTTGTTAATGGTCACACAGTAGGCAGCAGGTTTTGCCAGTTAGGAAATAGCAACAGCCAACAAAATTGGCAAATCATTTAAGAATTTCATATTTACTTGTGGTTTATCTTCTGAAATGAAATATTGTGTTCATTACCGTATAACAAATATTGTGTTGGTCATTGAGACAACATTTCAAATTGATGATATATATATAGTAATGTGTTATTTTTTCCAAGTAAACGTAAACCATAATAATAGTGTCTGAGATTCTGTAACAACAGTCCTGGGACCGTATTCACGAAAGGGTTTAAGTCAGTTTTTGATGACCAAATATATAGCAAATACTGACTTAAACCCTTTTGTGAATACGGTCCCTGTAGTCTGAGACAAATGGTTGATTCGTAAGGTATCCTGGGCACGAGTGGACATTTATATTTCTTAGGTTTTAATATCTATATGTTTCCAGGGCCGGTTGTTGGAAGCTCAGTTAAGCCTTCATGGGGAGTTGACACACTGTCTCTATAGGGCAAAGTACATTAGTACACGCTTAACGGCACGTAAAGATAACCAGGCTTCGAACAACCGGCTCCAGAACGTTAACTTCTGCCTCCAACTACTTACAGCAAAGTTCCAATGTCTACTGTTTGTTGACTTAACCCTCTCCCTGCTGGATTACGCACATGCCCAGTTCTTTATGGCATTTTCAGTTACCTTTAGCTTTGAGGGGGTTATCCTGCTGCCTGCTGGACATAACTACGGATGACCTCTTTTACAAGAATCTGATTAATTGTGTTACTGGTTCGTTGCAAATGGGTGAAAAATTCCCGCACATATTCACACACTCTGAAACAGGTGTATTCACTGCAATAGATTCAGGAGTCACAATTCCAGTCAGTGATAAATTACTGTATGTCCACGTGGACATATTTCCTTTGAAATTGGATGTATTTTAGTTGAAAAGCCATGTATTTGGGTATTGAGAGTGGGCTATTGCATACAATGAGTAGGTGTATGGGTCCCAGCCGGCCTATTAACTGATATCCCATGAAAGCCTGGTCTTAATTGGTGGACTGTATGGCTACAAATTGGCTGAAATGCTGGAAGGGATCCGTTCAGTGCAGTAATGCTGGTAGTCGCTCCCTGCAATATGGTGCTGTGTATACAGATACAATGTACTACGTTCACCTGGGTACACGGTACAAAGGAGTTACTGATGATCCTTTGTCATGTTGGTACATATATACTATACTAGAATACTGCATTAATCTAGGGTACAGGGTACATGTAGGGCAACGAGTACCAAGAAGTCACCCATATTCCGTGTTCATACTGATGATACAGCTATAATAGTGTTCCTACTATCAGCACTACCACTACCTACACCCACACCCAATGAAAACTGAAATCAGAAACAGTAAAACATGCATATGACCACAATCTACATACATGGAGTGAATGACTAAAAATGTCAATTCTGCATCCTTCAACATAGATTAGCGTCATTCACCGCAGATCTAAGGACCTGTATATATAAACAACGTTTAGCTAAAACTATTATTAGCAACTTTGATAGTAACTTTGAGCGAACTTTGATAATCTTTATCAATACAGATCCTGGTTCATTAAAAACAGAATCTGAAACATCATACACACGGCACACATGTTGCAGATTCTATATTTTGTGACGCTCATCTATCATGTCTACAGCTGGTCTATGGTGAATGAAGTTAATGAAGCTAATCTACATAATAGTGAAAGATGCAGAATTTACATTTTCAGTCACTCAGTCCATGTAGAGTGTAGTGATGTCAGTGTTTTTGCTGCCCATCAGCCATAGGCAATTTGCCGATTTATTTTTCAAATGTCCGAAATGTCATGTTTAAAATACATGTATTATTACCAAAATGTCTGAAACTTTTTTACTCAATTTTAGTCATTTGGGACAATTGTCTTAAACAAAATTTAGTGCAGCTGAATCACTGGATGTGGATGTTTTACATGTCGGATGTCAGTTCTCATTGTGTATCCTGACTGTGTTCACCCTCAGTGTATGGCACAGAATACAACATAGTCTCTGACATTCCGTGAACATTCCGTGAACATTCCGTGAACATTACATGTTCAGGCAGTGTACAGGGTGCAATCAAGTCACACGTGGTCAGGATTTAAATCGTAACAATTTTAACAAGATAGATTCTATTTCTGGAGCTGATAAAGGGGGTGTGCAGTGTATGAGATAACCTCTGCTGTATAGAATTCCTTTCAAGAATATTATTTCTATGTTTGCTGTAAATAATCCTCTATCATGTTTATGCAGTCGGTGTTGGGTGTTTTATATGAGAGTGGTGGATTCTTTTGAACGTCCGACAAGCAGACATTTATATCTGTACCACTGAGCACGGCTACTGAGTTATGTGTTTACTTAATTAGTTGAGTTTTGGCAGCAAACTGTTAAATCTCGTCTTCAAGGAATATAATTCCTTCAAGTGTCCCCGTTGACTTGAGGTCACGTTTTGTATTAAATTTCATAGATACAGTGCGTCAGCTTTACGTACAGTTTAACAACATCTTCAAAAGTCTTCAAAAGTATGGGAATGTTCCCAGTAAAAATAGAAGAAAATTAATTTTTCATAAGAAGATCTTGAACTCGAGGCAACTATATATTGCTGTCTCTAACATGTCTAATCAAAGGCTACAGATATTCAGGTGTACACTGTAGTCTAGTGTTATAGACTCGTGAGATTTACACCAAGCAGGTTCCACGCTCTTCTGCCAGAGAGATAAGCATACATGTATGTAGCCATGGCAATGACTGATTTGTATAAATATTTTGAGAAATACTTAAGACTTGCACCCGGTGCCTCAGTTCATGCTGACTTGGAGAGTTTTAGATAAAACTGTCAGAACGGCTTCCAGGAATGTCCTTCCCCTCGCAGACTGGAGTTCATGCTAATATCAGATAGGTTTTATGTGAAACTACATCCCTTGTGGATAATATTCTATGTATATAGTCTGTTTAATATGAATAGGGAAAACTGGAAAACTTGAACCAGAGTTGAAAAGTAAAGGAAATTGTAGAATTTGCAATTAGTATTTTGAACGTTAAAATGTATATTATTACTGATGATATGAAACAATTTCATGGTATCCAATACTGGAATCTAACTATGATATGAGGCTAGATCCATAACATTACTTAACACGGCACCATGGTTCCCATAGTGACCATTGCTGCTTGTAGCTAAATTGTATGAGCCATGACGTTAGCTTACCACAGCTATACAGTTAGCTGTTACCATGGTTGCCAGCGCTACATGTATGTATTGTGTGGTCCCTGTATGGAATAAATCATAAATAACATCTGGCAATACAGTAACTTGTTGCTCAGTTATCATGGTTAGTGTAGCATGGGATTTAGCAGTATACCGGTAGTTGTTTTCGGTCTGTGCTTGGGTGGTCTCAAGACGTTTTTCTAAATGTCTGCTTGATTACTAGTGTATATGTCAGACAGCGTGAGTGAGGAACGTGTGGTATTAGGCATTCGTAAACAGCAAGACGAAATAAGATTGTGGATTAAGGTGAAAGATTGATGGTACTGAAGGTGGAACTTGTACTGCATGCTCGCCTAGGTCGTGATGTTCAATCTTACATCAATATCTAGTACGGTACTTCATTCCGTGTAGCTCCTCACCTGTCAGGGTCAGTCTCCAGTCAGACTCCAGTCAGTCTCCAGTCAGTCTCCAGTCAGTCTCCAGTCAGTCTAGATGTTAGCTGACACTACTCTGACCATCGGATGTCAATAAGTGGTTGGAGTGTGTCACATGTCTCTGTTTGATAGATCTTGAGCTCAAGGAGATGCAAAGAGAACAGTGTATATCTCCCTCTCTGTGTGTGTGCTCTCTCTCTCTCTCATTCTCTCTCTCTCTCTCTCTCTCTCTCTCTCTCTCTCTCTCTCGCTCTCTCTCTCTTTCTCTTTCTCTCTCTCTCTCTCTTGCTCTCTCTTGCTCTCTCTCTCTCCCTTTATTTTCTTCTTTTTCTCTCAAGCTCTCGTTTCTTCCACATGTTTCAGATTAATTAGCTCTATCTCTTCCTCACTCTCTCTAGCTTCTGTTTGGTTAATTCATATATATATATACTATACTATTATACTTTTCACAAAGAAACTAATGATTTCATTCAGATAGTATTTATCCAGCAACTATACCACGTGGTGTTACTGTACTACATCAACCCAGCGTTACATTCAGTTATACCGCACACATGTGTAATAAATGGCCCAGTAAAGTGAATGAAACGGCCTGTTCTTGACACAGTCGGAGGTTGTATATACTCAGGTGGCTAATTCCTTGTTCACAGATTGCTTTATTTTATTCAACAAATATGTTTTAGTCCACAAGACGGGGTCAAAAGTGCAAGTGTAGCCAAAGCTGATAATTGTCAGCATGTGCTCCACGTGGCTTCCCTTTATAGTTTGTAGTATGTAAGGAAAAACTATACATAGATGTATGCCAGGGTTGAGAGTGCACGAGCTTGCCTGTATCGCGGATAGCTGCAAATGTTAGAGTTTGCAAAAGTAATTACCGTACCATACCACAGATATTGGAATCATTATTTTTCCTTCTTGCTCTAAGATATTCTTTATGAAATAATATATGAATGAAACAAGTCATATAATTAGGCTGGCCTAAAGGTATATTTTTTTAAATCTTAAAAAATGTGTTTACTTTGGATTTCTTCTATTTCTATGTTATTCTTAGCTTCCAGTGTGTGTATATACTTGTAAAAGTTGTATATTCTTGGCTAGCAGATATGACAGAGTTGCCTTCATTGTACCCTGCCCAGCAATGTCGACTGCCTCCTATGCCTGTGTACTAGTGAGGGGAGTCGACAGCTTGGCAGGTAGAAATATGTGTTAAGTGGCTATCTTCACAGCTGAAGAAATATACATTTCAGCACAATTTCAATTAGCCAAGGTTCAGCTGAGGCTCGCCTAAAACTGGATATGACTGTTAGAAATAACGGCACTGATGTTCATGGCGGCCATCTTGGGTATCTCACCTAACATCATTACAAAGTGAAAAGTGCTTCTTAAAATAAATAAATAAAGTTTTGAGAAAATACAGTGGGGTTCCTACTCACGCGGTTTCACCTTTCTTCTCTCACGTGTGCCAACTTCCCGGAAATAGTGCGTTATGCAAATGTACAGACATCGAGAAATAGTGCATTATGCAAATGTACAGACATCGAGAAATAGTGCAGTATGCAAATGTACAGACATCGAGAAATAGTGCATTATGCAAATGTACAGACATCGAGAAATAGTGCTTTATGCAAATGTACAGACATCGAGAAATAGTGCGTTATGCAAATGTACAGACATCGAGAAATAGTGCGTTATGCAAATGTACAGACATCGAGAAATAGTGCATTATGCAAATGTACAGACATCGAGAAATAGTG
>JAUTBX010050886.1:0-12935 GCA_032361465.1 Lepetodrilus tevnianus | reverse complement strand
CCCCCCCCCCCCCCCCCCCCCCCCCCCCCCCCCCCCCCCCCCCCCCCCCCCCCCCCCCCCCCCCCCCCCAGAGAGAGCGAGTGAGTGAGAATAACGAGAGAATAGAAAGTAGGAGTGTGGGTGATATCATTTCGATAAACAAAATTTCTTAACGTTATTTCTCTTTTCGGTGAATGTAGTGAAGAAAATACGAGAATGCATGGTATAGTTAAAACAATTACAGGGGCGGGTATATGAATATTTGAAAAAGTTGGGGTACAGAATATTTTGTAGAAAGTTGTGAATGAAATAGTTTACATACTTCACAACACTACAGTGACTACACATGCGTAATATTCAAGTAAATATAGCTCAAGTCCGGTGAGTTGATTCGGATGTTTATTGTTACATTGTGTTATCATTATCATGGTAATTGTCAATCAAAAAAAAAGTGCGCACACCACCCACCCACCCTCTATATTCGCCCCTGCTATATACTATTCTCATGCAAAAAGTTTCGTTTTCCTTGTTTCATCCCTTTAAGTTTTGTGGGGAGCGACATTAATATAGGATGTTATCATCTTGTTTGTCAATCCCCTCTCATGATTTATGTATATTATTGTATTGTTAAATGTCTTGTGTGTATTTCTTTCATGAGAATAAATATTGTTTAAATCAAAAAGATTAGGGTTTTTTCCTCTCAGTGTATTCCGCATGCATTATACGATTCCAAAGTTTAATAGGTTTCCATCAACAATCACTAACTCTTATAAATTAGGCTTTTTATTTTATTTTATAGTAATAGTATTATTTTCACCGAACAACATATAATATGACTGGAACAAAATGATGCCTTATGTTTATGTCTTGAAAGATATTCATTCTTTTAATAGTGTTCTCTGAAGCACATGAAATACATGGTTTATTTCAATTGCTGAATTATATTTCCATTCTGTCAAAGATTTATGTTGTATAAAATATTCTAAATGTAAAATATAAAGTGCATGGTAATAACATGCAGTATGGGCATGCATATGCATAATTATATTTGCAAGATATTCGTCAATATAACCAGTGAAATCGTAAAAAAGGCGAGTCTCCTAAAATGTTAGTAGATTAATGAATGCATTAACAGGATAAAGATTAAGGTATAGCGAGCGATACTTATGGTCACATGCCACCGTTGTAAATATTTATGCAAACACGTGTAATGTGGTCAAATTGTTTAAGCCAAATAATAATCTACGAATCCGACATCAGCAGTTTGCTGAACATTTAAATTTATCATGCAGTTTTGTTCCACATCAAAATATCGCATTGACATTGGATATCATGTATGTGTATATATACAATTGTATAGTGGTTACCTTTATCAATATGTTCCTTCCGCGTTGCATTAAATGAAGTGACTCATATACGTCCTATACCTTTGTGACCTTTTAATTTATATACCTACAGTGCAGTGTGTGGCAATGATATTGAAATACACGCAGCATTAAATATGCAAGTTTTCATACCCAATACTATGTCTACCCGCCAAACTGAACAATAAAATAGCAGTTCTTTTGTTAACAGGGACATTTTATATAAGCGACATAAAAATGACGTCACACGTACAGTGACCTATATGCAACCGGAAAGGGGTGACTCATACAGTATAGATGCAAACATAAGGATTACATTGTCAGCATTATGTATACTAAATATACTTACATTAAATTAACTGTTTACATTAACTTTCCTGGTCTAATTAAAAACATCGACAAATTAAAACTGTTGATATTTAATTAGAATGCAAACCAAGCATTATATTATTTATTAACGTAATATTAATAGGATGGGATTTAATATTAATGTGTATCGATTATTTATTGTCTACATGTGGGTTCCATGGATATTTGTTTATTTTCTACAAAACCATTAGTGTTCAAATTCCAATAAAAACCATCGTTTACGCCCTTGCCTGATCACGACCATGAAAAGAAAAGGTGCTAACGAGGGGCTGGATTTGATTGGTTGTTTTTTCTCCAAGACGTGAGACGATAATAACCGACTCCTATTTCTAGGTGGGTAAAAGAAGCCAGTTTACTTTTGACAGCGAGCCGTGCTTTTCGGTCCAGTGCCCACACCACAATAAGCTATTGTCTAGCCTAGTCGGGCCATTGGTGTACGGTGACAGTACTCTCCCTGTCGTTGGGGCCCGACCCACGACTCCGATCACATCATCACAAAAAAAAAGGTACCACACCTGCCTTTAAAGCAGGCACCTCAAGCGGCATAATGCACCCCGATCGATCACAAAGGTGTGAGGGAACGTGGGTATTTGAAAAACCTCAACAATGCCCCGAATAATCACCGTTTTACTACACGTAATTTTGCTATTGTGTTGCACAAGTACCCAACACACGCCATCGAACATAAAATAAAATAACACACGGAATCTCCAATATATGCAGGTGGGTTATTTAAATATACAATGAAGGAATTTTTTAATTAAAAAAATTAAATCAATGTAAATAATTTAAAAAATATAGTCTTGGATTGTTGTAATACTTTATAACAAATAAGTAAATAATAAACATAATAAGACATTACATTTAGCATGATAAAATAGCTAGAAAATATTAACTAAAATATTTTCCTTCATTTTATTAAAATGTATGTCATAAAATGATGAATATATATCACAAATAAAACAAATGCATGGTTAAATATTACTTTAAAATAATATAATATATTTTTAATATACTTATATAAGTCAAATGATTTAATATCGAAATATTAAGGTTTTAAACCAATATTCAGTCATTTAACCAGTATGGCATATTTCGCCTGAGTTTTGGCATTTTCTACATTCTTCTAATTCCGATACCTGTTGCGCCAAACATTCGGCGCGAAAAATTGAACTGGATTATGACAAATCATAATAATTTGGTACAGATATGAAACAGTCCTTTGTACATATGTTTATAGCAAAATAATGCACTCGTTCCATGCACAATAGCAACGTTGGCTGGAAGTTAAGCCGTAAGAAGGTACCTGCAACAAAACAAAACGGCGGGCACTTGCTAGATTTACGGAGGGAGGTGAATGGAATGGCTATCCAGGTCACTTGTCATTTGCAGCCATTTCTTGCATACCTATTGACAAATACGCAGTATGCATGGATACAATGTTGACTATATTTACTATATATCATGCTTGACCATAGTATACTATATTGATTTCACTGGTTACTACACATGACAATTAAATACACATCATTGTTTTGTAGTTCTCCCTACGTGCTTTCAGGTCCTCCCCTGCGCGGTAGGGATGCGCAGAAGGTCACTACGTTGTCTGGATTCTTTGTGTCATACCTAACATACCAGCAAGAGAGTTCTTCAACTCTTAAATTTTGTTCGATTTGGTCAAGAGTTGATAAAAGTACCGCTAGACATCGAGATTGGTGAGTAGTATTCATATATGCCGTTATTTTCGCGTGTTTCCGCGCGTATATCGCTGTGCGCGCATGGGAATGACTGAAATGTCCTCACGGGTTTCGAATCTCTGAAATATTTGTCATACTCGGAGTTGGAACTTCCGGCTTCTAGTCAGTTTACGGGATGGGCAGTGGCCCGGGATGGCGATCGTACACCCATACACAATTATTACCTATGTCACACACATCCAGTATCTTCACTACTTTCTTCAACATGTCTGCGAGTGACCTACATGCGGATTTGCAGTGATGGCAGACATGCTAGCTCTCACAAGCGGGGCAAAACCGGGCTAGGAAACGAGCTCCCCCGAGAGAGAGATAGTCTAGGATTATTCGGGCCAGCGTGAAGCGTCATGGGTCCGAGACAGTCTCTCTACCTACGGGAATAGCAACCTCTCTAAGATACACCGGGTGTCTTATGATTGTACGTGTGTTATTATTACCGTTGGATATACTCGGTGATGCATTGGATTGTGCGTGTATGTGTGTGTTATTCCCGTAATCAGCTGTGCGGCTCGTACGCGCAGCTTTGTTGATAGTGAGACGCCAGACCATACAATAAAGAGACAATAGACCCAACACCTCTGGACGCGTGCAGCTTTTATCCTGCTTGTAAACGTCCACCCGTAAATTAACCAGATTATCACCAATCATGATAATATTGAACAGCAATTACTAGATGTGTGGAAATTGTAGTAGTAAACTTTGACAGCTGATTACATCATGTGAAACTGGATTACACAATAAATGCTTGAGAATTGTACTAGTTTTTTGTTATTGTCATGTGGGTGATGTTTATCAGATTCAATAATTAATTGCCGATCTGAGAGTTATGTTGTCCTCAGTAATATCCGTTTGGTTAATATAGTACATTTGGTAAAAATATAAACTACATAAAATCATTGCTTGAGACATTGGCATTAGGCAATATAGTATACTAGTAAAATTACCATTCTCTATAAATGAAAAAAGTGTACATTTGATGTATGCTATTATTTTTTTACAGTACAATGCTTTAATTTGAATTGTTATTAATTTAATAATACAGTGTTCGACAGTGGGGGTCATTTGAACATCTGCAATGTTAAGGTATCTGTGAACCCATGAAAATTACAGATTTTACCACCTTTAACATTGAGCCTATGGAGAATGACCCCCTTATTATTTTCTTTATTTTGAACACTGAATACTATGTTTATTTCATTTCACCACTAGCATCATCATCATCATCGTAGCAAATGGGTGAAAGATTCCTGCAGCGACGTTAAACTCCATATTCACTCACTCACCACTAGCATCACAATATACAGTCAGACTCCGTTATAACGATCTCCGTTAACACGGTTTCTCCGCTCACCGGTCAACTTTTAACCAATACAGATTTCCTATAACTTTAAAATCGATGAATGATTCGGTTGTTTCGCTTACCGGTCAGATTTTAACAAAAACGGAAGTGTCCGGTATACCAGGGTCTGACTGTACAAAGACCCTATGAAAACATATATCATATATTCGTCCGATTAAAGTTAAATATATAGTTTACATTTTTTGCACAAATCATAGTATTATTGAGAGATGATTAATTTCTAATATCAAAGCATTGGATGTTAATTATGACTTACGATAATCCCAATTACCAGTTATATGAGCAACGTATGACAACATATTGCTCCAATCCTTATAACCATTGAGAGAGATTTGTTTTAATCACTGATATTATAACACTACAGACCGTATACTTAATTACTAGTACTGTAAATCTTCTCAAATGAGAGTAATAATATAAATTTATAGAATAAAAACATACTACAAATTAATTTAATAACATGCGTAAACTAATTACTAATAAATCACCTCAAATGAAAGTAACAATTAAACAAAACAAATTAAAAAAACCAACACAATTATCGTCCATTAGTATCATGATATACACATTTAATCAATTGTGTAATTTAAACATACATATATTTTTTTTATAATTCTCCTAATTGACTCTGAATACAATTGACTCATTGCAACAAAAGTCTTGTAAATGATTTTCCGCACTAGGTATCAGCTGACACACACTTAAGTAGAGACAACTTACAGCACTGCTGGCAGCTGCTTATATATTCACAAATATGAGTCTGAAATTGCATCTACAATCTACTACTTTATTCCCTTAGCTCTTTAGCCATTCAGGTAGAAAGAAATTACTTGTGCCATAAAAGCCTGTCTAGGGACTGTTCACATCTCAGCTTCCCCTATGCTCTTTCCAAGATCTATTAAGACAACGACTGATACTTTCTATTCCATTTGAGACTACGTACAAATGGCTATGTATTCATTTGCACCATAATCAATTGCGACATTGGGAGAGAACTGCAGACAAAATGTTGCGACAGCTTTATTTTTCCCACTACAACTACAACTATCTGACTACGGGTTTGCAAGATGACTATAATGTAAGTAACATTTAAAAGTATAATGTCAATATTTTCATGATTTTGACATTTACAAAATTATAATTATTGATGTTTTAAATAGGATATTGTTGAAGATAAATGCAATGTTTGTGTGGCTTAAAGAAATTTAGACAAGGAAAAAAGAAATACATTGCAATATATGTTTTAGGTATTCTGAGTTATCATTTGGTTATCTTAGAACTAACATTTGATATGCCTTAATCTGGCTGTGAATAGATTGTTATTAATTACAGTTCAAAAGACAAGATACATACCTGGATAAAAATCGTATTTACCTTGTTAGATAAACGTTTGTTTTAAGTTACACACACTTTAGTCTTTACAATCGATGAGAATATAATTGCATTTAATTTAATATTGCGCATGTGAATTTGACGTTTATATTATTATTCATATATCAATTAAATGACCTAATATCAACTGATGTTAAGCATTTAATTCACAAATTAATATCGTAAAAAGGAATAATCTTGGACACAATATTGGTTATGCTTTTAGTATTTGTCATTCATATATCAAAATGACCTGACATAATTAAATGCAACATCGATTGACACTTAAACTTGAAGCAACAATGAATATAAAAGAAACAACCTTTTTCATAAATAAACCCCATTCCGTGTGACGTAACAGTACAGTGAAGTTTATTTCTTATCCTCTGGGATAATAAAAACACATGACAATGGAATAATTAATGGCGGTTGTTAATTAATGAGGTCACGTTGGTGATTAGCGACAGAGTGTCTGACTGGTCACCTCGAAGGTGTAGGAAGTGTGTGTGTCGGACGTCGAGGTGTCCTGGGGTCAAACGGCTACCGTGGTTCGGGACAATATCTCTCCCAGCGAGAGACGTCGGACGGCCGAGTGTGTAGCATAGCTTGGTCCACTGTGTAGTTGCAGGAAGCGATGATACAATATTAACGGAAAGCTAGCTCGTAGCCAACGTTTTGTTCGATCTCTGTAAGGAAGGCGATTGTTTCTTTCGTCGATCTTGGGATGTTTACAATCTCCTTGGACAATGGTTTACTTATGGCCTACGGTAACTATGTGACATGGTTATCCATTGTAATCAATATATCAAATTGTCAGCTGCTTATTATTAATATTACACATTGTAAATTTATATTGGTCTACTTTTACTTAATATAGTTAATTCTGCTATAGTTAAGAATTTATCCCATTCTTAACAATATGGTACCCAGAGAAATTCTTGTAGTTGAACTTATGTTCACTTTCATATCAGGCCCTGAGGTTATGAAACCTTTTGAGTACGATTTCATGCTCTAGCTAAAATTTTGTGTAGGGGTTTGTGAACAAAACTTTCAGTTGAGCATGAAATCTTCCTGAATAAAGGTTTTTTAACCTCGGGGCAAGATCACAATTGTCACCTGGTCTATATACAATTCATAAATGTTAATATTATAATGCATTGTCATATTTCCTGTTTCCAGTATTATAAATTAAATTGTATAAACAGTAATGACACCACTTGATATCAACTATGTACATATTGTCATTGATCTAGCCTGATATAAAATAAATATGTGAAAATAGAATTTCTTATTGTGTACCAGAGATTAAGAAGTTTTCAATTGAATTTGGTTTGTGAGAAGACGAGTAATTTCTTTGTATACCTCCAAAAGCTTTTGCATGCATGTTTAAATACACCATAACACCCAGGTAAGGACAGTGAAAAGCGTAATGTAAGCTAACGATAGGCTGGTAGGCAAACATTATCTGACACAAATCTACACCAGTACAGGGTCATACAGTGTTTGAGGTTATGAAGTATGACATACGTTGATATTCAATGCCCCCAGGCTTTCTCGGGGCATATATCCAATGTTCTAGACTTGTTTACCTATTCACATGCGTAGAATAATAGTTGATTTGCATAGTCCAATTTGAAGACAATCCTATTTGCAATCATGGTCAAAATACAAGTGACTTTTCATTACAAACTTGAAACATGACACTGTTGTTATTATAATAATAATAATAACAATAACAATAATAATAACAATAATATTAATAACTGTAATACATAGAAATTATCAATCTAGAAATAAAACATGTAGAAATTATACATTTATAGAGCATGTTTAGAAATACTACGTCTAGGAATTTTGAATTACTGGTAAGAAATTCAGCAGCTAGAAACTTTCCATCTAGAAATGCTACATCTAAGATTATGACATGACTTGCTACACAGAGAAATACTGCATCTAGAAGTGTGTGCCCGGTGGGATGAGATAGCAATTTATGAATCCTAACCTAGCACCTGAAACGGCAGCTTTGGTTGTGTACTTCCCATGGAGTTGAGAAGGAAAATGGGGACACACTGGAGTCATAATGCATCACTGAGTAGTTTCATTTGTAGATTTGACGCAATATAAAATGTGCACATTATCATTACAAATTCTCCATCAAGATACAGTAAATGTGATAAGAAGGGACAATTTTAAAGCGACAATTGCACTAACAAATTAAAATTTGCACTAATTTTTGTCTCGCATCTCCCTGTTGGTCCATGAACGAACACAACGCTACAAAAGTCGTAACTCCTTAGCAACTCATTGCTCCTGTATCAGAGTTGCGACTCTCGTAACGCTACAATTGTTCTGTGGAACAGGGTCCCAGCTGGACAAGATGTCATCCATTTAAAGCGACACTGACTGGGACAGTTGGACAAAAGTTTCAATTTTAATTTCTACATTCCAGTTTGTCCGAAACAAGATGTCGTCCGCGTGGAGTGCAGATAGTGAGGAAGGCCCTCCAACGGGGGCCTCCGGTAATTCCGAGGGGAAAACCAACACCTCCCTCGACGACATGACCGACGCGGAGGGCGTCTGGAGTCCGGATATCGAGCAGAGTTTTCAGGAGGCTTTAGCCATATACCCACCATGCGGGCGACGCAAAATCATATTGTCAGACGAAGGCAAAATGTATGGTAAGAGAAGCGACAATTATCTTAAATTTCGCTGCCTTTGGCATCGGGGGAAAAAATCTTGAAATTTATTCCGACATAACTGCATAGATAACATGGTTTATTACTTGTTTCGTGGCATTAACATTTTTTTTTTTGGCTGGGGAAACCATAGATTTCTCAAATTATCTGATATATTAACCCTCTCCATGCTGGATTAGGCACAGGCAAAGCTCTATGTCATATCTGGTTGCTTTCAGTATGGAGAGGGTTAATCAGAGAGGGAGAAGGTTACATTTAAAGAAAAAAAATACTCAGTCCTCCATGAATTAAAAACAATAATAACAAATCACTATAGCCACAATGTGCCCACCTACATGAATGTTTGAGGAACTTACAACAAAAATAGTTGTCTGTTTAAAAGCTGTAGTAAAGCCTGGTGCAATGATCACCACACACGTTTCTATAGCATATCAGGCTCTCACCCCCCAGTAAAACATTGCATTTATATCTATCACACAGTTTTTCTATGTGTCACAGTTGTAACATTGAAACAAGGATACATGTATGTAAATTACTAAATACATATATATATACTATAAAACATGATAAAGAGATGACTTCAATGTTTTCATGAGAAAAATCTGTAACAAATTTACTAAGCTATGACATGAGGAAAATAGTTTTAAAAAACTGTTTCGAAACTCAAAAGTATTTAAGCAAAATGCAAGATAACATTTAATTTGATCAATGGTTGACTTTATGAATTTAATTGCTCAGACAATTTATTAATCATAACATTTCCAAGTTAATAGTTAACCAAAACATCCAAAGTAATCAGATAATACACATGATACAACAACGAAAAAAATAAAATCGATTTTACATCCTTTTTTTCTTTAATCTTTGCATAATAATCGTCACCCACAATATTGGATAACAAACAGCATTATCATTGTAACCCTAATCTTTATTACATTAAAACCACCTAACAATTTCATTAATGAAAATTCTCAATCGGCAGTCATCACTGAAACAAAGAGTCCGAACATTACGTAGGACTAATTCATCAGGAATTGGAAGAGAATTAATGCGCCGTGCTCGAGGCTAGCTTGTGAACCTCGTTTATTAAGTGACTGCTGGCTAGTTAATTAATATAATTAGGCCAGAAGTGATCAATTACGCCATGAAGCTGTCACTCAGCGGGGAGTCAGGAATGTAGATGAGAAGTGTGGTGGTTGGAGCTGGTATCTGTCCAACAAATCTGGATTGTGATACGATGATATATAGACATGGATGTGTTCATTCCGACTGTGTATGGACAATGCATTATAAGATCAATACCGCTGATAACATACGAGATATACTGTAGCTTGCTCGGTACATCAGTGCCGTATCGGAGTCAAATTTACCAATTACAAAATGTCATTAACGTCAATTTATCATCTCGTTCCGTAATGTTTATGTACTTTAAGGTTAGTTAAATAAATGCCCAATTGGAATAGTTGTTTAACTCTCTCCACGCTGAAGTCATCCAGAGATGTCATAAAGAGCAGTGGTTGTGCCTAATCCAGCAGGAGAGAGGGTTAAGACTAAAATCAAAAGAATAATATTTGTCTGTGTATTTGGTGATTAGGGTGGATTATGAGGTTAAAGTATAATAATGTAATATGTCCAATATTACACGATTCTAAATAATCTTTATGCCCATATAAATATTTTGACAGTTTATGGGTTATTATTTAAAAAAGAAAACTCTTTACAGTTATTGATATCGAAAGCAATTTTATTACAGCTATAAATTAATTCATGTTTCCTGGTTTTTTTTGTGTTTCACTGTGCTTAGAATGAAAAGATATGTCGCCAACAATGATATATCTGTTCGTGCTTGTGTGTGTGCGTGTGTACGTGTGCATGCGTGTGTAGCCTGACAGTTGCAGTTGACAATAATCCCCCACCCAGCCCCAAGCAACAACTTGATGTAAGTACACAAATTTATCTACGTACGAAAATTGGGCGGGCGAGCGGTGTCTACAACGCGACTGGTGCAACGATAACAACAAGATGTCAAAAGAAAATGCATCCATTCACAAGGCTAACTCTTGCAACACGTCTGCCATGAATAATAACGCGTCAAGTCCGATTATTACGATACGATGAATAATAAATATGGCAGTCTTGATTCTTACGATACGCTTTTATGCGATAAGATAGTCCTGGGCTCAGATAATAGTGCTTTGTCCCCCTGGCTACAGGGAACCCTGGGAAGGAGTGGTGGCAGTGTGTAGTAAAGAAGTGTTTTTTTAACAACAGTGAAAGCAAATGAATGCATATATCGTAACGCGTAACCTTGTGCTGTTATAACACGACAGACATAGGAAGGGTGTGTATCTGTTGTCGATATATGGTTAAGGTTGATTAGGTCAATGTGTGTGTAGAGTAGATATATAGGTTAGGAGTGTGTTATCAGGGGGATGGAGGCTAGACTTTAATACCCACTGGCCTGAATAATGAGTCGATAACTAATTTGTATATAAGCATGTGAAGTTTATAATATTGTATTATCTCTTATAAGATGTACCTCTGCAACATTGTTGTTGCAAATGGGTGAAAGATTCCCGCAGCGACGTTAAACTCCATATTCACTCTAACTCTGCAACATCGAGATAAATGACTGGGGCTAATAATAACAATTGAGTAGTTTTATAAAAATATAAAGTGATAAAAATAACTTCAATAATTCTTTGAATTATAATTGATAATTGAATTCCCAGAAAATTCCATCTCATCCTACTGGGTACCCATTTTACAGCTAGATGTACCAGAGCGGTGTGGATGTTAAGTATATTGCTCTAGTGCTAGGTATGAGTTGGGATCGAACTTGGGAAATCCATGTTATTACTAACGGTATATTAGACAGACTCATTACCTATAGATCAGGGGGCATATTCTCGAAACGTTCTTAAACTTCTTAGCTAAGAACAGTTCATAGCCATACTATAAGAAGCGTAAAGAACTGTTCTTATGCTAAGATCGTCGCAAATGGGTGAAAGATTCCCGCAGCGATGTTAAACTCCATATTCACTCAATCACTTATGCTAAGAAGTTTGTAAGAACGTTTCGAGAATACACTACCAGCACTCGCCACAATAGATGACTGTCAGGGAGTTGAGAAGGTCTGAGTAGAGGGGATGTCAAAGAGACTTGTTCTAAGGTCTGAGGATTAAGACAGCGTTGTCCGTGCACTTTCTGTCGGCCAACTGACGCCATGCGATCGGCCGTCTACCTGTTGTTTGGTCACTCGGTAATATTTGCCTCATAGCCAGCCCGTGTTTGGCGATGGATTAAGCCGACCGAACAAGTCTTAGACGGACCGCGTCGGGCACCGAATAAAAAAGACTTGTTGACAAAGATGGCAGATCAATATTTTGATTCTATATCGGTGGTCTCTCATCTCGCCCTACGGCCATTTAGCTGGGGTTAAGAGTCAAGAGTTACAGAGGCGACGTTAATTTGACAGCGTTACCTTGTTGAGTAGTTAATCGTTGCCGATATGTTATTAGTTTTTAGATCTTTGAAAATACGTTTCGGAATACAGTACTTGCCTTATCAGGATTTTTAAAAATATTTTTTTTCAAAATGTATCACGATTCTAGTCTCAGTTAATATTATTTTTTAAATATTTTTTTTTTTAAGATCGAACAATTACATTTTGTTTATTATTAATAATTATTAGCTGAGCAAATATCAAGTAAACTTCTGAATCCTTTTCTTTGTCTCTCTCACAAGTAAATAATTAATGTCTTGCTTATTTTATTTTAATCTAGTTATAATTTTATGTTAAGTCTTACATGTATCATGAATCATGATTAAACTAAAGAAATAAAAACAATTAATTTGAATGGCATCCATTTAAAGGCATAATATCACAGCTGATAGACCTGAATAATGGACAGACGAATTTCGATCTGAGATTAACTACGCTTGATTTAGCCACTCCAAGTATGTTGTTTATTGATGTACTTGATCCCCAACACTCGATAGTTACTATAAAAATCATATTTTATATGAAATAGGGGAACGT
>JAUTBX010050775.1:0-10452 GCA_032361465.1 Lepetodrilus tevnianus | reverse complement strand
TTACCAGGTTGATTGTGATGCTACTACAATCACTTAGAATTATTGAAATAAGGAATTATTTAGTAGCTGCGGAAAGGAAGGAAAATCCCCGCCAGATCCCTAAGATTTTATCGCACTTACATGACAAAGATAGTGTGCCGTGAAGTAATTCCAACGTAATACAGACACCAACATAACTTTTCACTTTGCAGCTTAATGGATTTAAGACATAAAATGTATATAATACTGTATTTGCCGCGGGGACAATGAACGGTTATAAAACACGGTCCTGTCCCACCGAGGACATAAAGCAAGATGAAGTGATATAACGGCGTAAGTTTAAACATTTCGTATTGACTTTGGAGACGATGGTCGGCCACTCTGATCGTTCCGAGGTGAAATGCGACAAATTCTATATTGATGCATCGCAGAGTCAGGAAATTCAACGTCAGTGGAACATGATTTTTCAATTGCATTGGCATATATGGGGAGGCGAAAGATAATGGGGTTCTTCCCAAGGAGGAAGTGTTTACGCTTTTCTGTGGTAGTTTCCACAGGTGTGTATTGGGTACCGTTGCAATGATTTCACATCATTTGACATGCAAGTGGCAACCTATGTTAGAGTGGTGTTTACTTGAAAATAGCATGGTAACAAAGCTTAAATCAACAGTTGTGACAGCAGCTCGGGACTTTTAGAGCTGAAATTGACATGCCAGTTATCCTAGTCAATACGACAATTATTCTTAGTGGGAGGTGAAAATAACAATTTCAACACATGAAGGGCCATTTCCTGACAGGTGGAATAAGCGTGAAATTACCCGAGTTTTGAGGGCAAGTTGAATATGAGAGGTTATAACTTGTCATTGTCAGCTGGCCTGATTGCTCCGTGATAAGTATAGTAGCATGCCACAGATCCAATTGGTTTTGTAACTAGAAGTCATTCAGTTGAAACTCTGCGTGTAGATGTGTATATTAGTGTTGAGGAATACGGGAAATTACTCGTGTCCAGTCTGTATTAACACTGCTGAATGTCTTCACATGTTTTGGCATTGACTAGTTCAGACTTTTAAAGGTGACTGTTGACAGTTTTATATATTGTATCTCCTGAAGTTAGTTAAATACCTTCATTTGACCGTGGTGACCGTAGGTGAACTCTCCAGTGCTTCTTAGAATCTTGTTCGACTTCAAACCATTTATACATAATTATTTACTTTTTTACTAATTCATTTTTACCTGAATGATTGAAGATTCTTAATTTTTCTGGCTAAAACGTATATAACATTATTACTAAATATTTTGTTGTGGTAAACATTTTTGTAAAATTATAAATGAATTTTGTATAATTGACACTGACATAAATTCGTAAAAATAGGTCAACATTCCGACAAAAATTATTTTCAAGTCTAGCGATAATTCGAACAAGCTGAGAGGTAATCTATGTGGTTATAAAATTTTGATCTAATTTCTGACATGAAATGGAAAGAAGTGGTTGATTCGGGTGATGATAAACCATATAATGAAGAGTGTAATGATGGCTAGATGGGCATCCTGTATTTTATGTTTCACTTTGATGGACACATATACCCAGTATTAACAGTAATGCCCGATGAACCGAGGCCAGCCACTAACCACTAAAGGTTAAACCTGTTATAGGTATCATGTGGTATAGGGGGCACCTGTGCGGACCCACAATTGGGCAATACTTGTACATTCCTGCTCTCAATTGCCCCTATCTGAACCCTCCCAATGAATAACTGACGTGCCAGAGCTGCATTCCAATATTGTCATTTAAAAAAATAGTATTTATTTCCATATATAAATTTTCAATATTTTCTTTCTCCATATTTAAATTTTCAAGTGATTATTTTTTAGTTACTGATAAAGTTTGAAATGATTACCTACACAAATACAATAATAGTAATACATTACCATTTAATGGGTATTATTTGTTTGAACAGCTTGGAAAGAATATGTTGAGAAAGAGACCCATGCAAAACAGGAATAGCGCTGAAACTAAAAGAGTTTCTAGGTAAGAGACACGGAAAATAAAGAATGCAATAATACAGAAAAGGAAAGAGCAAATACGATGTGACTGCTTCATTGACGCTAGTTCTTCACCTTTATTGACCAGTGTGTTTACATGATTTTATAAAGTTTTAACTTTATACTGCTTGTCACAGATGGTTTCCAATATTTCAACAGATATGCACCAATATTTTTCTTTATTTTAAATTTCTAATATCAGAATAGACTTTCCTTCATCAGATGAAAATCCCAAAACATCTTTGAAATGATTGCGTCTGGCATATTTAAAACCACTGTCATCGGAATAAGAGCGGCGGAATCCTGCAGAATTGTGTATGCAATAGACAAAGAGGGAGAATTAATTCTGTGGCATGAACAGCACTAATCTTGTGTATTAGGATCTACTCCAGGGTAAAGAAGGAGGGCAAGTGGAGGGTTTCCCCGCTGAGTGATTGGGCCGGCCAGCGGGGAAAGCCCTTAAGACTTAAGTGTGATGATGGTTTATCTTGTCAATGGGCTTCAAATTAAGGAAAGTGTTTTGGAATCGAACAAGTTCCCCCAAGTCAGCTATGACTGGTTCAAATCTCACTTTAGGTATGTCCCTCCAAATACCGGCATTGATGACCCTAACAGGCCATTTCGATGCCAATTTTGTCCATTCTGTGTAATGTTTTCCCCGTGCATTGCAGGATTACAAGTCTACAGGAGTGTTGTCGTAATTATATTTGGTGAGAAATGCAATATATCAGTTGGTGTGAGTGTCAGATGGTAATGATTGTAACAGCTCTATGAAGATCGCCGCAATGACAACTGAAATTAAGGTCTCGTGGGGGAATATTTCATGATGGTGCGTTGTGATATTTTCCCCCTGGAGACAGGCAACTTTATGTGTCCCCTTTCGGAAGATCTGTAGAACTCCCTGAAACAGGATTAATTCTGTCTTCCATAATGTGATCTATGTACGTCTGGAGGAAACCTGACGCAAGCCTGAAGTAGACTGACACCATCGATTATCCCCCTTGTCAAAGTTTATTCCCAAGTCGACTAGCAATAGAAACTTTCAACGGATGTTGATCTAACCAGAATATCTCAGTGAGATTATGCTGTTCTATTCATGGTTGTTGTACCGACTTAAGAAAACCAGTTCTTTGAGTTAATTGACACTGGCAATTATATAGTAAAGATGTGTCTCAAAATAGTTTATAATGTACACTTTTTATACTTTGGCGATGTAAGTTATTAAATTATTCAAAACCTTTGGGAACTGCTGAACAAGCATGCAGTAGGTGCCCACGTACAATATGCATGCTGTTAAATACAACATCACAAATGTTGAATCGAACAGAAATAAATCAATATTTTATCGACACACATTGCGTGTTCGAATCACGCCATTACAGAATATCGACAGCCCCGCCTATCAAGTGGTTCTGATTGACAACTTGATTGACAGCTTTCATCAGCCATTCACCTCATCTTAATCACCGAGAACAATCAATTATTTACAAGCACTGTCACAATATACACCCACCGCTTTCACGCGTTCTCTGTAGTGTAGCTCTCGCGTCTTAGTGTCGGGGCTTTTTGTTGTTGTTGCTACTGCAGCAGTTCTTTTGTCTCCCTCTGCGTGGCTTAATCCCTTGATTATACCTGCTATCTCCTGCCATCTCCTGCCATCTCCTGCCATTAGCGTGAGTGGTCTACCTGTGCTGGAGATTGAGATGTGTGCCAATCAGCAGAATAAGTGTTTTGTCTCCAAGGAGATCGCTGATTATATGTCATTCATAAAAAAATAACTGCTTTTTCAGAGTCAGCATATTGGAAGTCGCTGCTTTGGGTTCTTAAGACTTTGAAATGGAATTGTTTTGGGGATTAATATTTGGATACATTTTAGTTCCATTTCTGCTGGCCAGATGGAAAATGTCAATGTATATGTATAATTTCATAAAACAACTTCCAAAACACACTCTACCATGGCTATCGTTTTGACTACATCTACATCTGCATGTGTGTGGGTAGTTTCAGGGAAAACAAAGCAGCGATTTCTTCAATAAAATGTGTTTTATTTGTTTGTTGATGTACTTTTATATCCATGTTGTCCACTATGCATTCTGTTTGTTTAAATCTTTGCAAACAATATGCAATAGAAATTTCTTTTACATGTGAGCTTAAATTCAATGAATATGCCATGCTTAGTATTGTGTCTCAAAAGGATAAGTAAATAGGCATGTACAACTTTTATATGAACTTTTCTAAAAGTACAATATTGTACTGGTTGTTTGAAAATATAAAGATATTTCTTTTTGTTCATCATTCAAAAACATTATTACCGGTATTATTATAAATGTAAAGGCATCTTTTTCTTGGGATATCAAATTGAGGGAGATTATTAAATTGCAATGTAAATTTGAAAGCTGCTTATTTATTCTTGAGAGACACAGATAATGATGAATGTTGTCTAAAGCTTTGATTACGTTAGGACATCCAGTCTGGGATTGACCTAGAACTTGTCAAAGACATTGGAAGTTTTTCAAAAATCCTAAAATTCTTTTTAATAATTAAAAAAAAGAATATTGGACAAAATATCACCTTTCATTGTCTTTGACAAGGACAAGCACAGACCTGGCCAGAAGTCCCAGCGTATGCCGTTGATCGTGCGACATTGTTGCGTGACGTACCTTTCTGTTTGCACTTAGGTTTAACCCCTAATGAGCATGCCGTGTCTCCTCTGGGCAACATGAGTGGCCACGCCCGGGCCTATAGCTACATGAGCGGGTCGGACGATGAGATCGAGCACGCCCCGCCCCCCAGCACCTTCCCGACGGCCAGCGTGTACCACCCCGGTCTGCGCCCCGGCACTGTGGTGTACGCGGCACCACCCGAGGATATCAATAAAATCAACCACTACCACCACCATAGGTTACACATGTCCGAGTCGGACGAGGACAATCGGCTAATTATGCGCCAGAATAGTCGGACAGGTAAATCCTTTTCTCAGTTCAGATCATGCATTCCATAATCATCGCGCCAATCCATTGAAATCATCGTAGGGGTAGGGGCATTCATTTATATTTATTCCGTGTCACTGATAATCTGAAAATAAGTTATTGACCAAGCTTTAAAAACATGTCATCATCGTGAATAGGTTAAAGAATACCACTATGATGTTAAAAAATATATCGCTCACTCAAGTTTTAAAGCAGATTTTAACATTTGACAACATACTTCGAAGACGGTTACCAATCAAGTCATGCCATATCATACCTATTATTCTACAAATAGCCAAAATATAGCTGAAATACTATGTAATACAATGCGAAAAGGAGGAAATGGCTAATTCTGACTCTGCCATCTGGTATAGTAATTCATACCGGAGTGATGTCCCTCCCATTCTGAGATGGCGTAGTTTCATCAGACCCACTTCTTTGATGTTGAGAACCATTCTATATTCTGAATACGTACATGAAAGATGAATTCTGACCATTGTGCCAGGTTATTGCAAGAAATCGTCGGGCAGAGGTTTTTACTTAGGGATACGGTGGTGTTCCGGCTTTTCATCCCACATATTTTCATTAGTTTCATCCCGCTATCATATGCCAGAATTTCAGTGAGACGATAAGTAGTCGCCCCACTGAGGTTCTGGCAGGAAGTCATGTCGTAGAAGATTGTTAGTCCGCAATATTGTTCATCTCATGTGTCTGTGCTTGTCTATTGGCTTTCTCTGTGTGTATATATGCTCTCGCATGATTCTAAAGAGAGTTGGCAGAAAAGAATTTCGCCATCTCGTATTTTAGTAGCGCATTAGGAAAATGAGCTACTGCCAAGTTTTCAAAAGAATGATATGACTGATTGGCTTACGTAATGTCTAGCTGAGTGTTGAGTTTGCAATGTTTTTGTGATATCATTTGCGACGTTAATCCTACACTGTTTGGGTAAGTATTTAATGCTATCATGTTGCTCATGTATCATATGCCCACGAAGAAGATGACAATTCCAACTCCTATGAGACTATTGTGTTACATGGTGTAAATTATTGTATATTTTATAAGCTTAAAAGTTAGGTGTTATGAAGGATTTGTTTGGTATGTCCAATATTTATCATGATATCACTAGTATAGTGATATCCTAATACTTGATATCATATTAACCACCATAAGTATATTCATCATTATTTAATTTAATACTAATTATTAAGTATTTGTTTGATTTTATTTATTTAATATATGATTGAGTACTTCTAACAGAAAATAACTTGTTCTCCACTTCAGTATCTGAAAAGTAATCAAATCAATAAAACAAAATAATGCACTCATAGAATTATTGTATAAAGTTTGTCAATCTGTTTTCTCTTTCATGTATCACCTTTACAATATGAAGTTAAGAAAATAAATATTATATATAACAAGCCATGGTTAAAAACGTGTAAATAGAGAACATGCATCAACACAATCCAATCTTGTTCATCAAAGCTGTCTGTTGTTTCATATTATGACATATACTAAAATGTCAGCAAATTTGCAAGATTAGTTTCCTATTTTCCTAAATGCCACATCTGCTAACATTCATAATCTGATTCCATCTCAATATGCTTCCTTTTTGAGGACAGCATTTTGTGAAATAAGATACATAATGGTGATGTTACTTCACATTTCAAAAGTTGTATCAAATGTTAATTTCTGAGATTAATAAATTGATGTGATATGAATGACCTTTTTGCAAGCCAGGACATTTTGTTTACTTTTTTTTAAAGGTTACATGAATAGAACCAGTATAAATTAAGGGCCAGGTGATAGCGCAATGGGTTCAAATCTTGTCCTGCGAGCAAGGCATCGATATTCGCAAAAGTTACCTTTCTGATACAATCATGATAGGATGCACTCTGTAAAGTGGCAATGCAGATGTCATCCTTAAGTAGTCTGCCAGTATCAGATGGTGCTCCCAGGTTTACTGCAACATTCAGTGCTACAGATGATGCAGGTTTCCTCCTGCCCTAAACTGACAAGCTGTGATATGAGTGAAAGTATCTTGAAAGGGGATGTAGACCCAAATTTAATAAATAATGGCGAAAAGCATGAAGCATAATGTGAACTCTTGATTATATAAACTTATTTACTGTGATTCATGAAGTAACCCGTTGTGAATTCAGTGGAGGAGAATGTCCAAGTAACTTGCCATTCCTTAAAAATAATGGATCCGAGGCCCGGCAGGAACCATGCAAAGCGGGCAAGACATGGTATAAGTGAAAGAATCTTGAAAGCGGTTCTAATACTTCCAATTGATCTAGGCAAAGAAAGCATCCCAGGTTTCAATTGCTCTTGGTATTTCTGTATACTAGGAGTGAAAACATCTTCGGGGAGCGTGCAAACTTGCAACAGACACGTATCTGCATAATGGCACGTAATGGAGTCAACAGACAGGTATTTTCAATTGCTTTACATGCAGGCAGTAATCCCTTTGTAGAAGCCTTGTTCTCTATTCTTCCCCTGTATTAATTACCTCTACGCACAACACGCATTAGTGCTCAGACATTTCTGGTTACAGGGGGCCAGGTATGAAACGTCCTGCTCCACCTGTGGTTCTGATCTCTCTGGCATCTCTGCGCGGTAATATACAACATCTCATCTCTGCGCGGTAATGCGCAACATCTCGCCACACATGGTACGGGAACGTCGTGGCAACTCGAGAGCATCCGCACTAATTGCCGGCTTCATGCTCGCACGACTTCTTTCGTGCGTCTTCCGAACGCTCCTCTAGGTTTTTCGCACCGCACCACAATGGCTGGTTTTAACAGACATGAGCGCTTCTTTGAAGTGGCACTGTTTCACAAAGCCCACAACATGGCAGTGATCTCCTGCTGATCTCCTGCCATGGACTCCAGATCTCACAGATAACAATTTTACTCCTCGAGCGCAGAAGAATGTTGGGAAAACAGAAAACATCTTCTGCCTTTTCAGCTGATGTTTTTTTTTCTCTCGCCAGGACTATTTTTACTATGGGAATCTCTTCCCGTCTCCGGTCTATTTTACATGGCAAATATCCTTTCAGTTTTGTATTGGTTTTTCCGCATTGACGCTATCTCTTCGAAAGAAAATTGCTTCACATCATTCTATGAGGGTGTTCCTTCCACTCAAAGGTATAGGTAGCTGCCTGGTAGGGTCAATATTATCACGTAGACCATACAGCCATTATTCACTGGATTGTTAAATTGAATTTGCAAGGTAAATATATATGATTACATGTATATTTATAGGAGAAGGTCTCGGAACCTTTATGCCTGCATGGCTGATAGAAGCCTCAAGGGTGGCCACTGATCAGGATTACTGTAGTCCAATCCAGGCCAATCCCACCTTTGATATTTACAATTGTCTGGATGCATTGTATTCTTTGGAACATTTTCCAGGAAACTTGCAGATTTCACTGTTTACTGGAGAGGGGGAAAAGTGGGTGAATACGGGGAACATAATCAGCGTGAAGTGTTCCGTATGGCAGATATATCAGAGCCTGTGAAATAACACGTGTGATTTATCAGCGTACAGATGTTCTAAACTGCCGTGATTATTACGTCATTGGCGACTTGACAAGGACTTGGTTGTCTAGATTCACTGCTAGCTTCCTGCCCGACTCCACGAACAAACTGATAGCTATCGTTATCCTTGTAAGTTAATTCCATGGAGTATATCCATCTCATCACTTTTTTTTCATTATCCTTCTCATTTATTGAAACACAAGATTGACATGGAATTGCCAACAGTAGATGTTCAAACCCAGGTCCTGAGACTACAAAGCTTTTTGAGTACGATTTCATGCTCAAGCCCTAATTTTATATGGGTTTTGTGAAAACACCTTAGAGTGTTGAGCATGCAATTGTGCTAAAAAATGTTACGTACTCTTGGGGCCAGGGCCCATATTCTCGAAACTTTGTAAGTCCTAAGAAGTTCGTAAGTACTAAGAATTTGCCTAACTGGGGTTCTGCTTATGTTAATTTTTGAAGAGATCTTGGCTAAGAAGTTTCGAGAATACAGGCCCAGACCTCTGACCTTCCTGCAGCGACGTTAAACTCCATATTCACTCACTCTGACCTTCCCGCAGCGACGTTAAACTCCATATTCACTCACTCTGACCTTCCTGCAGCGACGTTAAACTCCATATTCACTCACTCTGACCTTCTGTTGGATTAACTGAAACCACTTTTTTTTTAGGCATCCACAGTTGCCTCTAGCATAAGAAAGGATAGCGTTCCCACTGGAGGCTACTGGATGCCCTTTCTATAAGGAAGCAAAATCACTTTTATATAAGGCATCTTTACTGAATATTGAATCTGTTTTTAATGAATCTTTATTGATTATACCTCACATGTAAAAATCTGTTCTAAAGTGAACAAATGCAATTTTAACCAGTAAATCCATTGCCCACCATACGCCCACGAAATCCACAAGTCGTACATTCAAAGCTGACATGTGCCTCCATCCTTGGTATCCCAATTATAGTGTTAATGATAGAAACATTCACAGAAACACCCAGACCTTTCATCACGGAGCAAAGGTTGATGCTAAATCATACCTATGTTCAGTGACATGGTATGGCTGCTATGTTGGCCATGGATGCTGGTCACAGGTGTAATGAGGCAACCATTCACAGATCTGCTGTAATTAGTGTCGACCTCCACACAGGTGTTGAGAGAGTGCTGACCTATTGGATCGCGTGATGGTTCAAGAGCATGCTGCGATTGGATCACAGAATGCTAAGATTTTCCTGAAAGCAACTGCAAGGAAAGAAATGCCATTGAATTCACTTAATTAAAGGATAAGAAAACCTAGGTATAGGGGATATTGAGCCACATTTCGAGGGATCAAACGAAAGTTGTCCCACATAATGAAACTTTTTTTTTTTCTCCTTTCGACAATGTAGTTTTAATACTTCAAATGAGTTTTCATAATGACATGTGGATTCTATTTAACAGCTAATGGATTACTGTCAATTTGTGCAACATCAATTGAGCTAACTTTCAACTGACAGAGGCAGTTTGCTAAGAAAATATGAGATTGTAAATGTGGCTTGTGTAAGAATCGATATGAAGACGTACTCGGTGACTCTACTGTTGAAGTTTCCCATCCATCGGCAACAAAGCAGGTTCCAGAACTTCCAACAGGTTCTAGCCTTCAAACTAGTCTTTAGCAGTTTTTCTTTCACACTGAAATATATGTGTTGTTTATGTTAGCTCAATCTACGTCTCTTTTGTATCTGTGAACTCGGCTATAATGTTTTGTTTTAGCCAAAGTAAAGTCTGGATGATTTGAGTTTTGAAAATTGAGAGCAGCACGTTTGACAGGACCTGCAGAGCTGTCTGCCTGGAGTCTCCTGTAGGCATAGCTGTAACTGCCTGGAGTCTCCTGTAGGGAAAGCTGTAACTGCCTGGAGTCTCCTGTAGGCAGAGCTGTCTGCCGGGAG
>JAUTBX010050664.1:0-12941 GCA_032361465.1 Lepetodrilus tevnianus | reverse complement strand
ATATATGTATTTTAAACATTTACATTTCGGACATTTGAAAAATAAATCGGCAAATTGCCTATGGCTGATGGGCAGCAAAAACACTGAGTAAAGGTAAATTAGTTCATAAAATGCAACAAACAAAAACATGCACATTGATTGAAACATAACAAATGGATCTCCAGATATATTGTAATGTCACATTACTAGGAATCTGTACATGTTATATTGTTAGGTGCTATTTATGTTAACTGTCCCCATGCTGGAGGCAACTGGACATGCACTAAGGAGCAGTATGTCTAAAGGGAGTTAATACATATTACTACCATAAATATGTGAAACCAAGCCCCAAGATTATGAAGCTATTTTAAGTACTACAAACTGAAGGTTTTAATGTTCAATTTTGGACATTGTCTACAAACTGAAGGTTTTAATGTTCAATTTTGGACATTGTCTACAAACTGAAGGTTTTAATGTTCAATTTTGGACATTGTCTACAAACTGAAGGTTTTAATTTTCAATTTTGGACATTGTCTACAAAGTTGCTTTTTCCCAAATTTAATTAGGGGTTTTAGACCGTTTTACATCCGCGTCCAGCGTACCTGATATTTAGCGGACAGGTTTACGAAGTAACAAACTGAAGGTTTTAAGGTTCCAGGTTCGAATCCCGCCCAGGTGGCCCGGCATCAATGTTTGTGAAAGTTACCTTTCTGACGCGATACTGATAGGATGCGCTGTCTTTATAGAGTGACAATGCAGGTAGCATCATTGGTCTTGTCAGTACCTGCTGGTACTCACAGGTTTACTGCAACATTCAGCGCTACAGATGTTGCAGGTTTTCTCCTGCGCTAAACTGACAAGTCGTGACATTAGTGAAAGATTCTATAGATAAAGCGACTCTAAACCCCAATTAAAAAACAAAACAAAAAACTTTATGAAATCCATCTCGTAATTCAGCAAAGTAAATAGATATATGTATATATTTTGTTATACACAAGTTAACTTAATGTATGTACAGTATTCAATTCATTCAACTTAGTTTTGGATATCAAATGTTTAAAAGTTGTTATCTTATATTGGTCATAAGTGATCCTAGCTCAAATTAGTGTCGGATATCAGGTTTTTTTTAAACTTGTGCAATATCAGATTTCAAGCAAAAGCTGGTGTCTATACAGAAACATCTGCAATGGTAAGATATCTGATACCTACTATATAAATTTGATACTGATTTAATAGAACTTTGCATTAATAGTTTGTCACCTGTTAGCATCTCCAGTTCTCTACATGCTCTATAGAACTGATTATAAATAAGATCAAGCAGCGGTTCAGTCCGTCATGTCTTTATATTGATGCAGTCTATGTTATGTATTTCTAATTCTATGATAAATCAAGGTAATTAACATGATCAACCTGAGTATATTAATTGATTTATTGTTCATCAGCCTTTCTTTACAGGTTTGTTGTTAATGAGCTGGTGTGATGTGAATTTTTAAAACTATTCATGGTATATAGCATATATATATGCCCTTAAATAAAATATCCATTTTATAAACTACGGTAATCATTATCTTATTTTTTAATATTCAGATTTGTGTATTTTGTTCGTTTGTTGTCATGCAAAATATTATTGAAACTGTTGACTTAACTTGTCTTTGATGGATTCTACTTGCCTTCTTTTTATTATTATTTAATAATACAGTTTGCGTGGAATGGCTTTAGCACTGATTGTAAACATACCAGTATGTAGTATATTGCTAGTACAGAATGAATCCCCTATTGATACTCTGATAATGTAAACACAAATAACATTTAATATTATTGCTAAATAATTACAACATGTACAAGCAGGTTGGCAAAATATTGATTTATAATTTACATGTGGTAAGTTCAAAGACAGTAATTTGTCAAGGCCTTAATTCAGTAATTAACATTCTAAATCAAACTGGTAAATGTCATACATGCGTTGAACAGGGGCCGTTTCAAGCCATATAGTAAACATGGTAAATAAGCTCTCAGCGTGAGTTCTTGCTTACATGTGTCCATTTTGCCGTATGAGACCATTCATGTATATCGCATAATTTAAAAATTAACAAAATAACCGAGGAATATATCTTGCAAGTTAAAATTAATACAACTGTAGAGGATTGACAAGTTTATTAGTCAGTTTTACTAATAGATGTTACTGGTACCAGTTCTAATTTCTAAAGCTATTTACGCTTTCTTTCATCTACATTAAACTCCATCATCACTCACTCACACATTCAATACTGTGTTTTAAAATAGTATACATATTTATTATTGTCCCATGTTTAAGAAGGTACTTAAATACCATTCACCATGGTCATTAGGATTCAATTAACTGAAGATGCATATAGCCAATATCATCCGATAGTGTAATTCTATTCAAGATGAACATCAAGTCTATCCATTGCATTCAATTTGCCATGGAGCGTCTTATCATTATCTAGAATAGATTGTTAGTTAATGTTCTGGATCAATTTAATGTTTACTGTATGGGCATCTCCATGATATGCTTGCACAATTATGTAATTATAAGATAATCTTTAGTATGCAGCACACAGAGTGTTAGAATATGGAGATTTCTATTGTTTCTTTACGACCGCTTTAGTATGATTTTTATTCAGCCACTGACACATGCATTTAGAGCTTTCTTGTGAAACTTGAAGCATCGCACAGCTAAGAGGTATTTTAACCTCATTGACATTCGAATGGTTTGAAATTTGAATTCCATCACGGTAGAGCAGTAAACTGCTAAGTTTGCCAAGGGGAAAGTGTGAGCGAGGGAAGTACATAAGCTGACCAAATTAACAGTCAGCGTCACCAAGTCTACCAACTCCTCGCACAGTCATCTCACTTTGGACGATGCAGGGAGTTGGGGGCTGAGTTGGCCAATTCAGGGGAGATTAATTTGATGATTGTGTCATTATAAGTCGGATCGTGTGTACGCTCTTGCTCCATTCCTCTTAGCTTGTCATGCTTCTGGAGATAGAATCGGGTTCTATCAGTAGCCCCTTGTTAGTCGCGTTACCATTAGTACAAAGGATGGATGCCGTGTCTGACACGTGGGACGTTGTACTGTAGGATTGGTGCAGGCCGAGTTAACATCTTCGTGAAAAGACGGAGAATATTTTGTAATTATTCTTGACACAATTGTTCAAATGCAACAACATTCCTCCAAACTTACTCTTATATATGTTGTATTGTACAGATGTAAATAGCCCAAACCTGTCCGTCGTGTCCTATCTGTCTGCCTGTCTGTCTACGCATCTATATCTCAAACATGTCAAATGCACTTTAGGACATGGCCTGAACTAGGGCTATGAGACTGTCGTACAGCAGTATGCCAGGGTCACGTGTAGTATCTCAGACAGCTGTGCATCTCTGACGTGCATCACACTCAGGAGCTAAGCCATGCGAAGGTTGTAAAACTACCATTCTCTTCCAGACTTCCTGCAGAATCTATTGTTGATTTGTCATAGGCTACTTGGCCATCATCTGTTGTATGTCGTCTAGGGTTGTCTTAGTAAATGGCATCTGCTGTGAAGTATGAACGATGATGAAGCCAAACATTGTCTTATTGCTGAATATATTGACCTTACCTTGAGCATGTTGGGCATTCCTTGCTGTGGACACTATGGGTCAGACTGACCTCTATGCGAGACATAGACATTGTAACTTGTCTAAGTATCATGTTGCCTACAACTGGTCAAAATGATTTCCGCTATGTAACAGTTAGTAAGTCTTTTTACTGGTTAAATTTAATATCGATCATCATCATATTAGTAATACAGTACTACCATTTCCATGTAAATATACTAATGTATTAAAGAAATCGTGACCATACATATTGCGTAATTGACAGCATAACGATATTATCATGATAATAATACAAAATACACTTTTAAGTTTCATATACAATTAATTTTATCCTACCAAGAATTTGTAATTTAATTGCATGACATGATCACTGATAATTATATATGTATTATTACTTCTGTTAATCAGTCGTAGTCCATAACACCCAGAACTTTCAGCCACGTTAGGTAGCTGTGTGAGAAATTGATGGAATTCACACAAAGGCTTCTAGCAATGCGACCTCGTTCAACTTCCCGTGTTTATGTCTTATTTCTGCGTTGTGTCGTCCTGTGTTTGCTGTCTGTGGTGGGCTCTGCCAAGGCTGTCTCCCAGCGTGTTGTCTTCAATGGAGCCACCCAGCCACCACAGCCAGGCATTGTTTCCACACTGATCCCCACATGTTAACTGTCTGTCCAGATCACCCTATCTGTGGATGGTGCAGTATCGCTTAAAAGTTTTTTTCACATGTCCCATTTGGGGGAATGTCAAAGTTTTGTCGTCCGAAGCTATTTTTGCTTGGAGGAAGTACTTCTTTGTTGTGTGTAGTTCGTAAAATAGGATTAACTTTACCATGGTTACCAGGATAGATTACACGTTGATTTAAAAATAAATAAAAAAATATTCTTCTTCAGTCAGATGTCTAAATATTAAATTCTCATCAAGGAATGAATGTTGTTTACAAGTATCATGTGAATAGCAGTAGTTGTAGTATAGGATTACACCAGGTAGTTTAAACCAAATTAGAATCCTGATAGTGATCAACCTGGTGTATTTTTAGTGTGCTCTAGTCTATTGGGCACATTCACAAAATTGAAAGTAAACAATGACAATGTTAGAATACTGTTATTGTTGAACGGATTACATTATTTCCTAAATTGCTAAACATGAATCTAGTTTCCTGGTGTAAAGATGTCTATGGCAATAACAAATAAAATCACCAAATTATTCTGACTTGAAAATGCCTTGAATAGTACCGTTATATCGTTGTTCTTTAGTTGCTAACATACACTTTGCTATGATACAAGTAACATGGTAAATCATTTTCATTGAAATCTGCTGATGTTTTATTAATATTATTTTATTTTGCATACCATCATTAGTTGTATTATTCTATCACTTTCAGTTAAATATGTGATGATGACTATCTTGATTATTACCAATTTATATTACAACCTGTGTTTTTATTGTCGCTGTCTACAGGTTTTGGTCTCCAGTGCTTCTGCAACAGCTGTCCACAGATCAGCGGCTTGTACACCAACTCGTGTGAAGCGGCGCCCAAGAGCAAGTGCTACACGGCCAAGACAGTGATACACACTGAGGATGAGATCCAGGAGATCATCGACTACGGCTGTCTGTCCGACGACGAGAGTACACTGCTACAGGTGAGACTCGGAGAGAAGACAGTTTCATTTTCTGAACAGTATTTGTTTGTAAAATCTTCGGGGATTCGTGAATCGACAACTTTATGGTAGCAAACAGTATGAACGCCTTTAACTTTCTCCCCCTGCTGGATTATGCATAGATGGTTTTGTTTAGGGCATTTCTGGTTGCCGCCAGCATGGAGAGAGTTAATATTAACCCTGCTGGATTAATCACAGGTATTGCTCTTTAGAGCATCTCTGGTTGCAGTCGGCATGGAGAAAGTTAATATTAAAGCAATGCTATCTTATATGGCGTCTCTGGTTGCCTCCAGCATGGGGAAGGTTAAACTCTGTCACCTGTCCTACTTGTTTTATACACACAACTCATAAGATTCAATAGTAGAACAGTGGCTATTATCATGATTGATCCCATTTTGATTTCATTCCTAATTTAATTTCAAGCTCGATTCCAGTGGTCCATGATAAACCCTCTCCCTGCCGGATTAGGCACAAGCGGTGTTCTTTATGGCATCTCTGGTTGCCTCCAGCATGGAGAGGGTTAATCTTTAGTCTGCTAGAGATGCCACATAGAAAATTATTTTCAATTAATTCAGCAAGGACAATTAATACTAATCATGCTAATAGTAATAGTGGTTTTTTTTCAATGTTTGGTTTTCATGGTTGGTACCCATGTCACTTTCAAATGATAGTCCTAAGGTTCCAGCAGCGACGCTAAGCAACAACCCTCTCACTCAATTCGTCGCAAATGGGTGAAAGATTCCCGCAGCGACGTTAAACTCCATATTCACTCACTCTCACTCAATTTATTCTCTAAAGGAAAGAGAATAAATGTAGGTCTGAATTAATTTCCTGCCCTCCCCGAACAATTTACTTCTTGAATTGAAGAGCAGCAACGTGTTGACAAACATTTTGACGGCGCTGCAAACATAGTAGAGTGGCTGTGCTGCGTATATCTCAGTCTGGCACACACTGGGATTGCGCAACGACTGACTGTGTGTGAAGGAGAGATTCCAGGAGCCAGTTGAGAAGTTTACTCCTATGGTGTTTACACACTGCATGTTGAATGTTTACCGAAGCTTGTTTCAAGATTAGAGGAGTCGACTCGCGTCTCGCGGAGTATCGTACCCACTTCCAGATACGTCTGATACGTAGCAGACATCGCCACATTGTTGTGTGCTCGTTTTAAGCGTGCATATATTTGCAGTTTGCAAACTGTATTTGGTTACATGTGCAAACAGGGTTATTGGTGTGATAACAGCGAGATGACATTTAACCTCAATTGCCAAAACCATATTGCTGGAACATGATAAGTTTTATCATGTACTTTAAGTTTGACATGCTATAGGCTTTCCACCCTATTCACAAGCATATTTTTGTAATTTTCTAGTATCATTATATAAACATGAAGTAATCATGATATCAATATTGATACGCAAGTTTTTATTTTCTCCACCACCCACTAAATTAGGCCCTTTCCAACATGATCATAATATGATGCACTGTCAGTACCATGGCAATGCAGTTCTCATCCTTGGTCTGTTAGTATCAGTTGGTGCTTGCAGGTTTACTGCAACATTCAGTGCTACAGAAGTTGTGGGTTTGATATAATGTGAAAGAATGATAATAATGATGATAATAATAATAATAATAATAATAATAATAATAATAATAATAAAAAAATTAATAACAAGTATTTGAAAGATATCAAATAATGATTGTGTGATCTTTGTAATCTTTCCGAAATAGAAAAAAATAATTGTTCTTGGATCAATCGGTTATTGATATTATAATGTTGACAGGATGTATACAAAAAAAACATGCACAGAAGTTAATGACCGTGTTTTCCCACACCTACTACTGCTACTCGTGCTAGCATGTCAGTGCTGAGGCTGGTAATGTGCTATGTTATCCCCTGCTACTAGTGCCAGTGTGATTAATCCATCATTAGGATCATTAGGATCAGTATCTTCAGAGATATCTGTTTCATGTTTCAAGGGTGTTAGGTTAGTTTATTACTGATAGGAAATTGACATGATAAATGTCAGTAATGGTTATGGACATTAGAGTGCTACTGTATTGGGAATTTATATCCTACAACAGTTATAAATATCATCAAAGGAGGATACTTTCTTTACAGTCATTTCTATGTGTTTAACATTTGTCTGGAAACAGTCAATGTCAAGGTTCATTGTAAGCGCATCTGTATTTTATTGTAGAATACAATGTTTGGATGTAATCGTCCATTCTTGCATTTGTAATTGTTGACTTTACACACGTACTGTTACCGTTGTACCATTGGTCACAAGTTTGACGCTGCATTCAAACATTCCTCATCATTATCGCGAAAACCTTTTAACACCCTTCTCCGTTCAATAACGTTCGCGACACCAACATGTTCAAAATTCATTAATAAGCCAACAATGTCCCTTTTATCTATTTTGAACATCGGCACAGAATTCAATTTGAACAACTATGGCTGGGAATCTCTGCGGCCACCCCTCTCATCTTCAAAGTTGGCAGAGCATGTTGTTTTGCGGATCGCGTTACCAGCCCTATGGGCTGGCTGTAAAATGCCTGAGAAAGCACACCTATGAAGGCGGTGATAGGGAAATGCTGGTGCAGATGTAACACTACGAAGGGGCCTGTCTTCATCCGGTGTATCCGGTTACATCTCTCTGTTGATATTTCTCTCATATCTGCTGCTTGGATTACACAGGTCTGAATCAAGCAGCCATGCCTAAAGTTTGAGCATGTTCAGATTGGAGATTTCTGGTATCGCTGCCATCAGTTGTGAGAAGAAAAAAAATAGTCTCAGACTAAATTGATCATATTTTGTATTGACAAATAACTTTTTGTGAATCAAGCTTATATTTTACTGTCAGACGAAAATATAAAACATGCACATCAGTTCCAATATTTTCAATATAATATTATGATTGTAATAATTAATAATTAAATTGTAATTAATTTTTAAAATTGTTTTGGAATTGCATTGAGAAAGCCAATTTGTTCTTTAGATTACACTTTGTAAAATAAAATGAAGGTTTTGCACTTGTTTATTTTAAAAACTACAAATTGTAGCTAGTATATATTGATTGGCTCTGACGTGATCACTGCAAACTGGCAGAGCTTCTTCAAATATGCACTTTGTGAGGATATGCAAGATGCATGAGCCATTATGAGTGCACCCCCAATAGCTATCATTGCAGTTGACATGTTGCACCACTCATAATCAGGGCAATGGCTAGGTTACCATAGTTACTAAAACTGTTGAAAAGTATTTTTTAACTAAAGCTGCTGAAAAGTATTTTTTGAATACTGTGAAGTTGAACTCGTGTCAGGCTGATGTTTCACAAAGTTAATAATTCTGGATATCTGGATCTGCATTACGTAGACCTGCACATGTGCACCTTCTGTTAACCAGAGATACCATAAAGTGCAACGCCTCTGCCTAATCCTATTAGGGAAAGGGTTAAACATTTTGAAGTGTTGCTGGCTACACCTGGTAAATATTCAAATTCTGAGTTGATGACTAAAACAAGATATCGGTTTCAGACGGTTTTATGTCTCGCTCATGTTGTCGGGCAAAGATATATTCTCTTGACCCTATTCAGGTCCCCATTGAACATGTTGGATGAGGTTGACCTGTGATCTGTGTCAGCCGGCTCTAAGATACGGCATGCATGGTAAACAGCCTGCTAATATATGGGACATGCACTATATTCATTGAGGTGTGCAGTACACTTTACTTGTAACAGTTAACTATTGTCTGATGCAAGTTCTTTCCCCCCTCTCCTCATTTCATTTGAATTACGTACATGTAATTCCAAGCCGGTTTAGGATTAAGGCCACTATCAAACTCTGAATGTAAATATGTTCCACGCTTGTCGAGTTCTATATATCATCGAGATCAAGATCTCTAGAAGTTGAATAAATCAACATATTTTTTTTTAGCATACCATTGATCCAACTTCTAGTTGTTATTCAGTATGGTTTAAATAAAATATTTATCTTGACCAGGCATTGATGAATGCATGATAACAATGGCCTAGACCTCTGAACATAACTCTTCTGAACACCGCTCTTCTGAAGATGTCCTGATGGCCACAGTGGGACGGAGTTTCCCCAACTGACACTGACAGAGTGTCTGCCAAATGGAATCCAAGTCTTTCATTTTTTTCGCCTGCCAAACAACAAATTTAAATGATGTAGGATGCTGTTTTTCCCCAAAGATGGTATGTTTTGCCCAGTCACCTTTGTTAAAGTCGACCACTCCATTCCACTGGGGCTGTTTTCTACAATGGATAATGTATTCCTTCCCTAAGACCAGGTGAAGACTGTAGGAATTACCAACAGATATTTGAGCATTTCTTTAGGGAGAAAAAAGGAAGGAAGTGATTTCTTATGGCTTCATTATCTTCATGGTGTGTATATTTCACTGGCAGCTTGTTCTCATGGAAAATTATTGATTAATGTGAAGTCGCAGAATATTGGTTCTTGCTCCCTAAAACAAGCAAAACTGGAAAATTGAAAACAATATTTACATGTTTTACGGAGACATCTTTTGTAATTCATTTATCTGACTATGCAATTAAAGAGCCATGCAATAAGTAGATAATTCATTGTTTGACTTCTTTAACACCTTTTGTAATTCATTTATCTGATTATGAAATAAAAACTGCCATGCAAGAAGTAGGTAATTCATTGTTCAACTGCCGTGTTCCGAGTACTAATTGTGTTATCAATTAAACACGTGTACTGAACGCGAGAAGATTCTCCAGATACAGTTCATTCGCTCGGCAAAAAAAACCACCACGTTTCCTGTCTGTCAATGTCATCGGGGACGCCTGCACATCACAAAGCTCTAGGTAACCAGGAAATGGCGTTCATTAGGTGCTCATCAGGAATAGTTAATATATTTCCACCCTGTCCCAGCATCTGAAGAAGCGGTGCTGGCATCCCTTCATTAATTGCATATCAAGCAGGCAAGATGGCTTTGTAAGCAGGAGCTCGGTGGGGGAAGCTGGCTGCCTTGGAGCAGGCCAAGAGACTGGGAGGATGAGGTGATGAGAGTTTCAATACAACTGTAAGCTTGGTGAATATTGGGAAGACTGATAGCGGTTACGAGCAGGATGTTTGTAGGTGTTATGGATGCCTTGGTGTAAATGGTAGACACATGATAATCTAGATAAGGCCAAGTCACGAGATTGGGAAACATTCAAGTCACGAGATTGCGATTTATTTTATTTTACTCAAGGTTTTGTTCACAAATCTCCATATAAAATTTTAGCTTGAGCATGGAATAATTCTCAAAACGTTTCGTAATTTCAGGGTCTTATTTATGATTTTTATGAGATTTTACCACTTTTGAACAAGGTGTTTAGATCGACACTGCTCTAGTCCACCCAGCTGTAAATGGGAACCCAGTAGAATAAGATGGGATTGTAAATGTTAACATGTTTCTAGCACCTGGAATGGCAACTTGGGGTTGTATACTACCCAGGGAGTTTAAGGTGTAATGAGTAATGGGCCAGTGGCCTTACGTGCAATAAATAATTGAATTGAGTACACACTGATCCACTGGCTTGGGTAATAATGTATTGTGTTGAGAAAGTATTTCATGCATGAAGTCTAGCACATATTCATGTATTTTGGATGTCTAAAAGCAATTAAGTACATTTTAATTTGTTTAATAAATGGATGTCTGTTAGTTTCCACATTTATCATGGATGCACAACTGTTTCTGACAGCTTTTATGCATATTTATAAAAGTTATTGGAAAATGAAGCAATGGCAAGTTATCATTTGACAGCTACTGTTTTGTCTTGTGAAATGTTCTCCTGCTTTGCTAACAACTTAATGTATGATGTCATGTCCTTAATGGAAAAGTAACCAAGTCTTGCAGCGACTTTGGCGCCAGTAGTTTATGCCCCTAGTCACAACTGTCAACGCTGTTTTCTCTCTCGTTCTTGGAGACATTAGAATGTCAGAAATCTGTGAGATCAATCAGTATAATCAGCAGGAAATAAGTTGGTTAATTGCAGTTATCCATCAAGACAGAAACCTGAGAAGCAACAAAAAAAAGTCCAGTTGTATTTGTGTATGTCCTTTATGATATGGTTGCACATTGTATTGTGTCTTCCTTTCTTTAACATGCTTCTCAATCATAAAAATTATTTATTTATTTTTTTGTACAAAAAACCTGTGGTACCGTATATTCTCTGAACTTATAACAGTCAATTTCCATCTCCCGTAGATTTGTCCTCAGTTGGTCAACACCGATTGTCGTACATATGATTTATCTTCGACTGGTAACATTTTTATTGTGAATACATCCTAATTTTATATCTTATTCATGTCAAGCAGCTAACATGTCTTTTACCACTGTTTTATTGCTCACCCGGGACACAGTATTTCTATTTTATTGGATTGGAAGCTGTAGGTGGTGGTTGGCAGGAAATGCTATATTTTATAGTAACCCTCTCCATGCTGGAGACAACTGCATATTCCTAAAGCGCAGTGTCTGTCTAATCCAGCAGGAAGAGGGTTAACACTATCATTTTGTATCCATGGGTAGTTTTCAGGACAACTATTTTGAATATCGCTGCCTTAGGTTGTGGATTATAAAATGTCAACATTTATTTGAATATTGTCATCGCGTATTGTGTAACGTAATTGAACATATAATGACATATACCCGTGAACCTGTAAAGATATTAATTTGAGTGGGACGACTTTTCTTCCTAGTTTTATACAGTGTCTGACATCATTACAAATGTGGCATGCTTCAGAGTTCTGTATTGAACCCAGATGATGCAGATACAGGATGGGCGGCCTATTGAAATGCTTTCCCTCGTATTTTATACGACGACGTGTTCGCTCCACGGTTCTCAAGGAAGGAGGTGGTCCTGTCTGATGGACTGTATCCCTCGGTACAAGCAGCGATAATCATCAGCCGATCATGATTGCTATCATAGATATATCCAGCAGGTGTCTCCTGCTCTCGGTGAACCCTGGTGTAACAGGCAGTTAAGACGTACATTCTGAGGTGTCTGGTGCTGGTAACAGCTGTGCAGGGATGTGCACTGGCACAGAAACTACTGTAATCGGGGGAATGTTTGTCAATGCTAGGTGGGCCTCCTGGCCTCGATCTGCGGCACTGGTGCAGAGACGAAACTGCTCAGATGTAGTGAGTAGTGCTTGCTGTCACACCCACTGACCTCATTAATCCGCTTGACCTGCCTTCGTGGCTGGCGGCTCCAGTTCAGGCTGTAGACTATTAATACTCGCTATCAAATCTGTGATATATAGATATGAAAACTTGAAGGTTGGCTGGCATTTTAGTATACTTGGCTGGCATTTCTCACCAAAGGATGATACATATTTATCTTATTATCTAGTGTAACAATGAGTGATAATTAAAATTTAGCAAATTATTACTAATATTACATTCTGAAAAAAATATTCAGGCCAGTGGTTACCATATCCATATTCATATCTAGACGTAAATGCAGCAGCAGGTTTTAAGCCGCGTATGACCTGCAAACTCTGCTGCAATGAAATGTTGTATAATACTTGTCGCATGAATATCCATCCTCTCACACCAGGGATAGTTTATTACGCTCAGGACTCTCTCCATACTATACCCTGGCACTTATGTAGGGGAAAACTTGCGCAAACGCTAAAAATAGAACGATTTTATCT
>JAUTBX010050553.1:0-11477 GCA_032361465.1 Lepetodrilus tevnianus | reverse complement strand
GTCATGGTGTGCAAGAACTGAAGTAACTTAATACATATTAAGGACAATAATGTCATGTAACTTGTACCCTGTAGTAAACAATGCACAATTCCATCACCCGACCACTGCGTGCATAACTTTAGATGCACGTTAGCTGCATGATACCCATTGGCATTGGTTTTAGATTAAATGTATCCTTAAGTCGAATTCTTCCATGTATATATCCGATATCGGTATCCTCAATCATACGTTAATCAATTTACGTTAATCTTTTACTTTTCATTCTGCCAACTGTATTTTTTATTATGCGAAAGCATAACCAATTGTTTTAAACATAACCGAATTATTTTACATTGCAATATAGCGTATATATTATTTTCTTTTAAAGGGAAGTTTTCTCGTGGGATTGTGAAGAACAGCCTGTTTGTACTATAATAACAGTCAATAGAATCGATAAGTACTAGTAAATGCTTTTATTTGACAATAAGAGACTATCGTTACAAGTATAAAAGAGTTCAAGACATCAGCATTAGTAACTACTAGTAATACAGCCATATAGCTTTGTACGTGACAAGACGGGTTTGCCATTGGAGGTGCGGGCCCCGTTCTCTCTTACCCTGGGACTGCCTATGGCGAATCTTGTGTTTTGTTTGAAAGTGATCTAATGCAATCGTGTTATTGTTTCCTCCACCCTTCCTATATGACGATAAACTTTCGAGGCATTTTCAGGAAGTGTTCAAGTGTTTAAAGACAATGCACTGTTCAAATGATACGGTATTCAACTAATTCGTCAAAGCTTTTTTTCTCAGGGATTATTCACGTACGTCAAGACAACGCCATGTACATGCATTGCTCAAGTGACTTGAAGTGTGGAAGTATCCGGCTGATTCGTCAAGGCTTTTCCAGTCATTGATCAATTTTCAAGGCATTATCAAGACAGTCATGTAAAGTGTCAACGCATTCCCAGACATCGTGTTCATAAGACATTGTCCAACATCTCGATGAATAGATATAAATATTGTATCAGATGGTCTGAGTATTGTCGCCCTACTCAATCTCTGGATGCAGTTCCGGAGAACAATCGTAGCGCTACGAGAGTCGTAACTCCGTGTTAACGTATGGGAGTCGTGACTGTCGTAGGGCGACAATATTTCTGTCGAGCGGGACGAACCCTGGTTCGGATAAATCTGCTATGACTCTGGGTATCGTTTCTCGAAGCTCTCATACACCTACTAGCATAAGGACTCTCGTAGCGATCTATAATACACGGGGATCGTGCACTTACGAGAGCGCTATGGTCTCATAGTAGAAACGATACCCTCAGGCCTGGTTCCCGAAGCTGTCGCACACATAGCGACATCGTCGAGCCTTCGTGTCGGAATATTTTACTCTTTCTTCATCATCACATTTTCCTCCACCAAATGTTCACGGTGGTCTTTACGTATGTGAAAGAATATTTCCTCTGGAATCTGAACAATATCAGTGCTACGAGAGTTGAGTGTCGTAAGTTACGTTACGTAAGTTACGTTACGTAAGTTACGTTACGTTATCCAGTTTATAGTGTACAGTGTATAGTGATATGACTCTCATAAGGACGATTCTGTGGTTAAGACAGCCAAGACATATTTTAATGTAAATTATATGTTCAAATATATCTAATTGGTTCCTCGCAGATTTATCATTGTCCACATGTTTCATACATACTTTTTGTAGGACAGATGCAACTGGTATGTTACAAGATATATGTAGACCACTAAATGGCACGTTACAAGTTTGATGTAGACCACTAAATGGCACTGTCTATGTACAAATAGGGCATTAATATTCACCTGATATTATTGAGCTTTAAATGAGTTAATATAATAACCTATTAAGATTCATTAGAATAATATGTATACCGTGTATACATCTACCGGTATATATGAATATGTTGAGGTGTATTGATAATTCTCTGCAACTAAAAACGTCAAGAGTGGGTACACATAGTTGTGATTACTACTGCTAGTAATATGTAAGCCATACCTCACTGACAATATCGGTGTAATGATATTCCTTTGATACACCAATAACGTTGATCATGACCGACAAAGTGTAAAGTATACCACAAACAATATTCATACCTAGTTTATCTATCCGGTTCTAAATGTCAATGTATTATATGACATATCTAAGAATTAATTATAGTACATTATGAATCTATTTTCCGTAGTTTTTGTAAACACGTACCAGCTGGATTCCTTGAGCTACAATCAATTAAACCATGCGTTAGCTGGGTACCTAAATATCACATTTCAATAATTGTTTCACAGTTCTGTGGGTCCGTGTAATTATATACTGAGTATCAATGAGCTGACAATTGCTGGGAATGGCAAACCATTTATGTGCTCTTCGGTGGAGTGCTCTTAAAGACGTAGGCCTACAGCAGACATCCACAGAGTAGGCTACTACAGAGGACATCCACAGAGTACTACAGAGGACATGAAGAAGTAGTGAGATACCTCTTAATATATGACGTTGTACTATTTGTTCCATGTCAGAAGCAGAGCGGGTGACAGCTCCAAGCATTCACCTGCATGTCTGTCTATCCGTTGAATTATAGTATGTCCTGTTTCGTGTTGTGGTCATAAGGCCACATGAACCGTTGTGCAGATATACTATTCAAGCGTACGGTGCAGATGTTGCATGGTCGTGTAAAGGGAGCGTTAGGGAATTAATGTCACGGTAAACAGTAATCATATGGACATGTAGACAGAAGTTTTATTCTCGTAAATCAAGGTTCTTGATAAGAGAGAACATGCAACATAGAAATGTATAGATGCTTTAGCTCTATGATGTTAATATTTACTATTTCATATAACACCAAACGAGATTAATATTACAAATAAAAGACAGTTAGGCTGGATCTAATAAACTTGATAGTATTGGGGGGAACTTCAAACGATCAAGAAGATTTGTAAGATCACATTGATACAACTTCACAGAAGTGTAATACTATTAATTACCAACATGAATTACTGACACTATGACCTTAATATATAAGTACTAGTATATGAAACATGTGTCATTAACTACACATATACTTGTATTACCTCTCTAGCTGTTCTCTTGCATGTACCTCTACTGATGCTTGGATTAAAGAGGGATTTCCGCCATGAGGTACACACATGTAATCATAACCCTGAATTGTAAAATGACAGCAAACAACATAGAAATGCCTGATATTGTTAGATACCCGGTGATGTTTCCAACTTTCCAATGGAGTGTGACAACATCCTGTAGGAATACCAGGGGTCTAATGCATGAAAGCAGACTATTTTAGTTGGTAACTACCGGTATAGTCTGCTTTCATGCATTAGACCCCAGTTGTCTGATATGTGTGATCATGCTAATTCTATTCTGTTCTAATGTTATCGTAGCAGGACCTGCAATAGATAGGTGTTAATCTAACCGAAAATTAAACTGTCATTGTTTCAACTGAAGGACATCGGCTGGTCTGAGCAAGGGATCTTCTTGGAATTTCCTCTCGAGTTCTGGTAAAATGTTGACAGCAGATGGAACGCCACGCTTCACGTAGTATAAGGTTACTATACTTAGTTTGCTGGACTGTCACCGGAAAAAAGGATGGAGATATCAGAAGAACAGCCGTTAATGTCCCGCAGGATTAGTTTAGTCTTTGGTTAATCTAAAATTGAGTTAGGTTAGCTTACTCCGACAGTGCGGTAGCATATCCCCTGATTGTTAATGGAATGAGACACCTTGGCAATTTGAGAGAGATACCGTGACAATTTGAGAGAGACACATTAAATGGACACCAAGCTTTGGCCTACGAATCTCATGCTCTCAGGACAGCCATTAATAATTCATACTATACTTAATACTTACGTGCAGTACTGCTATAGGTATGGGAAGAAGCATACGCCACTGTTGGATCCACAGAGTGTGCATGTGATGTGAAACCATGTTCACTCACATGTTAACACACATATGCAGACACAACACATTTCTAGACCTTGTAAGCCATAATGCTCTGATATGAAACACGACATTTACCGTGATAATATACTAGTATGTGTTATATAACATACGGTGTATAATCGATACGCATTGTTTGAATGTACAATGTAACAAAGCATTCGCAAAACTATTATGTATAAACTAGTAATGTGTTTTAGGCTATTGTCATAAATAAACGTCTGTCTGTCATTGTTCAGATTATCAGTGGATATGCATACTAGACTTACATGTATTTGTTTTAAACTAGTCTGGGAAATATTCAGATTTTATAAGTAAAGCAATTGAAAAAAAACACTTAACTATAGGCCCTACATGCATACTGCATATACCAGACTGGGTTAGTTTCATATATAGTTTACTGATTAAATCGAATCCTCTATTGCATAATCGCCGTTTATATGATATCGTGCCATTACACATTCAAGTGTTGCCTCTGTTATAGCAGTATCATAAGGTTGTCCTATGGTGCGACACTCTGTTCATTCCATGATTACCATATTCGTGTACTAGAGCGTACATATATTATTGTGAGGGATAGATATACAGAGACCACTAAACCACCACACAGATACACAGTCTGTTCCACAGACGAAGAACAGCAACTACAATCAGTCTGGTGGTTGTTGAGAACTGTTAGCTAAACACGTGCTCGTTGAGTGAAGGGTCACACCGAGACTAATGAAAGACATGGCCGAGGCACCTACAAGAGAGGAGGTCTGTTCTCCCTATAGGGCCGCCTGTCGATAAATCAACAGTAATATGCCTCACTGTCCTAATATGCCGTCCAACTTCTGTGTACATCCCTACAGTCCGAAACAATCTTCTTGCGCAATTGACGTCCCGAATTGTATTTATACAGACTATATCCTACAGTGGAAATTATAACGGCTGGGGTTGGAGCATTTCGTCTGAAGTCTCGCAACGTTTGATTGTTTTTCGGGCCATAATGTTCTTGGGCGCGATATTGTCTCAGATTCTGAGAATACCCGACGGTGCAATCATACCCGTCTTCGTGGAATTCCGCAAAGAATGCTTTCCGAGGCATATTGTACAGTCCATCAGAAACGAACAAGTGAAGGGTTTTCTTATATCTAAAAAGTGCGTTTTTGGAATATTTAAATGCCGATATATTTATGTTATGTTGTCTGTTCTTGTTATATCTTTAATCTAAACCGAAACCAATTAAATCTGGAACAGTTTACATTGTTATGTTTCCAATGAAGTGTTATTTCGAAAAAGAAGTAAGAGAACAAGATCACATAGACTGTTACATTAATGGTATATGGTATTACCTTGAAAATGAACATGTTTTATCATAGCATAGGATATTACCAAATTGAAGCTTTTTACCTGCATATGTATGTCTATTTAATTTATTAAGTGAAATCTATTACAAAATATTTAACAACAATATTCAAACAAGAACTGGCAAACAAGAAATGTATTAGCTCTCACACGTGGGGGAAAACAACACATTGGCAGACACGATAGTTTGTTGCAAGAAGTTCATTAGATTCGCTCAATATCTTCACCATATTTATGATCTACTTCTACCATGCTTCCATCTGTAACTGCCTGCAATTATTCCTAGGAAATACTTACTATACATTTTTCTCCTTGAAATTGCACACTTTCAGTGGCATGCAAAATGTGAAGCATTTGGTAATAATAGTAAATAGCGGAGTAGTGTGAAATATAGATGCAGGCATTTATATGTGGCTCTATCTAACAATAACATCTCGAACTCTTGATAAGCTGCCAGTAACCTATGTAATCCACGACAATTTCCTACAAAACGGATGTTATGTAGACAATGACAATAGAGAATACGCCGCCACATAGAACATAAAATCCAACTATGAATATTGAATTGAAAATAATGTATTTAATGATGTATATGTAAGGTCATGTGCATGTTTTATCGTTGTATTCCTCCCATAATAGTCAAGCTATTGATTGGGCCTATCGTATGTTTCATGATTATAGAAACAGGAATTTCCATTACTTAATTACATATTTATCTGATATCTTTTCAGCTCGACAAATACTAAATTGAATCTTGCCGAATCCACGATGGATGAACAACTCACTGATGACCATGGACAGTGGTGATGTACCACGATTTAACTACCAAGGATAAGGAAGGATAGGGGATAGTTTAGTACCCTATAAGGATAAGGGCACTGTTTAGTACGAAGTATCACGTTTCATGGCTTATACACAGTGGATAACAACGGCTAGTTGCTGATTTAGTACTGTTTAAAACGGATTATGTAGTACGCTGTAGTACGGAGTGCTACGATCAAGTACGGATAAGTACGATTTATTACGGATTAGAACGGATTGGTACGTTCGTCTACGGATCACTAAGGATTTACTACGTTTGCTCGAGCTGTGATGAATTTTTGAACATGTCCAATATTTGTACCGACGTACAAGTACTACTACGATTGATCCGGGATGTAATATGGGCAACTACGGACCACTACGAATAGCCACGACTGATGCAGGCTCGTTTCCGAGGATAATCCGGAGTCCCTATCCTCCAGAACCAGAAATAATGCATACTAGTAGTATGGTTTAGACATATTTCTATTTTAAAAAATAAATGAGGATTGGCAATACAGCTGTAAACAGTATTTATTTCCACACCGTTTCTCGATGGTAATGTATTAATCCTTATATCAGTATTGCGGAAACAATGCGAACCATATAACTACATGGATATTAATAGAACTCTTACTCGTCTCCGTGTCCAGTATATTTGGCTAGAAAAATACATAAACATCCGCAGTGTTTATGCTTTTCTTTATTACACACACACACACACACACACACACACACACACACACACACCGTGTTATTACTCTCTTCAACACAGTGCAGATGCTAACACACTAGACACACTGCACGCACAAACGGATGTTAGTGCATTTACCTCAAGGCCGACCACTCCAAAGAGGACCATTAGTGCAGCGTGTTATCTGTTCTTTAACGCATCCTGGACAAAACGTTGACACGAGCGGATGCTGTGTACATACTGGGGGTGGTATTTTAGCGTGATTACTCCCAGTAATGACCAGTGGAATCCTGTCGCTAATGTATTCCTCTGCGATACACAAAAGATTAGTTCGTCTCCAGGGTCCGAAAACATGTACTTTCTGGCCACTTACCATAGTTGTTCATCCATCAGCCAACTATGGCCGTGTTAATGACTGCCACGGCGAAACAAATAGCGTTGTTGTCAACTTGTCATTGAACTGATAGCTGTGCCTTCAAAGTATACGTATTTCAGATATCATTGGCTATCCGTGTTACTTCATCGTTGGAAGGTGTGGGTAGTGTTTTAATGCAGTAGTGATATACAGTGGACCCTCGCTTATCCGGACTTCATTATCCCGATCACTCGCCTTCCGGAAGATTATTACTGTGAAGCAATGGTGTGTATACGTGACATTGCTTTTGTTTAAAGCAGATTTCCATATATTCGTTTAATCTAAAGGTGTTGATACCAATAACTTTAATATGCATGCATGCATACAATTATAGAAAGGCGCGCGCACGCACACACACACACACACACACACACACACACACACACACACACACACACACACACTTTAAAGAAAGGCAGAGAGAGAGGGGGAGAGAGAGAAGACGAAGAAGAAGAGAGATAGAGAGAGAAAGCGACAGAGCGACACACATACAGACAGCTTGAAGGACAGTCAGATCAACCGTCAGTCAGGTCAGATCGACACACATACACAGTGGTCACACCTACACACAAAACCAAAGCCATTTAATTCTACCTAGTGACCTTTACCTAATTAAATTCTACATGATTTTCCCTATGTATCCAGCACGTATGGCTCGCAGTCAGCTTACCTCAGACCTAAAGTAACTTCATTTATCCATCGGACCACTGTAGCTTTCACGAATAGCCACACTACAAGCTATTATCTAAAGACTATTTGCGATACTGGAGAATTCCCCACGGTCCGGGACAAATTACCCAAGATGGCGATGAGTGCCCGGCTCGTAACGAGAATGCTTCGCTATCACATCAAGTGTTTTAGTTATCGACACTCTTGGGGATTGTGGATAATTCTTCCATTAAGCTAATCCCCAGCATGCTTGTCTAGACATTAAAGTTCATCCTGCTATATTTGTTGATTGGTGCTGCTGCTACCTGAATCGCAATACAGAGGTATGCCATGCAATGCAGAAAGGTGGTAATTCCAAACACGAATTATCTAAGTGGGTGCTCTTTTAGGTGTTTGTCCAGTTGTTGCGAGAGATCATGACCTTTCCAGTTTTATATTATGTATCGCCTTGTGTGATTATGGTGTTGTGGTACTCTGGTCTTGTGCATACCTCGTCGCGCGAGTGGAATTGGTGCTATTATATCGGTCCGACCTTCAAAACAAATGATAAATAACATGCTGTTTCGTTACTGGCGAGATGGAGAGAAATAATCAATTACATTCACGTCGACTGGCTATTGTTTTAGTACTTTATTTTACCCCAAATCTTGATTAATCGTCTTAGAATGTAAAGGAATGGGATTCGAACCCCCCGAACTCTACACTGTTCAATACTTGAAACGTATTTGTTTTGATTATAATAGTACTCGTTATAAATTAGTAAGACATGGCATACTTCGTATTTCAAGTTGACTCGTTCGTTGATGACATAATACCAAGTGGATATTATGTCATCAACTAACGAGTCAACTCGAACTTATGTAAACACTTCCGGATTAGGCACAGCTCTTTATGGCATCAACCGTTTTCTTCAGCATGGAGAGGGTTAATGGAGTATCTTAAAACGCATGTGTATTACATAGGAATAATAAAATGATAGCTTCTAGTAAGATTTTAATATTCAAGAGCATCTGGTACTCGCAAACAGCGATGTTTATTTCCTCGTTATATAACATGAACCATTTCATACGTGGAACGAACTACATGGAGATCTGCATGTCTGTGAAGATTGCTCAAACTTATTAAGATGGCGTCATTCGATAGCTATTTTACACGATCCGTTCAATAAGTTGTTTTAAGTGGTATTACAACGTTGATTGCGGAAATAGCTCAAGTTCTTGTGATTAAAGCAACGTGCACTGGTTATATGTTTGCGGATACAGAATTGAAATGCAAATGTTACCAAATATAACCAAATATAAGGGACACGTGGTACGAAGATTTCAATAATATGATACTTTTGACGAAAACGATCATATTCTATGTTGCTTATCTGATAAGCCAGGGTATTGTTGCTCATAGCCATCTCTAATACATGGCAGACAGACAGACATACAGACAGACCAGTATTATTAACGTCTCGCTCATAGGTATACATGGTGATCGGGTACTTACGGGAGCTCTATGGTCTAATAGTGGATAATTATGAGAGCTTGGAGAAATGATAACCAGTGGCCATATTCACGAAAGGGTTTAAGTCAGTTTTTGCTATATATTTGGTCTTCAAAAATTGACTTAAACCCTTTCGTGAATATGGCCCCAGCTAAGCATTTCGTAAGCCGAGAACACCATTGTTCTAAGTCCTTTCACTACCGTTTTGTGTAAAACGCATTTGCAACTTCAGATGTCTCTATTGAGGTACATTCGAATTCCAAGCCATTGAACAACATACGACTTTTTGAATTGTTTGTGCCATGTCTGTTGATTAGTAGACACTATGGGTATAATGATGCGAACACTTGCTTAAATTTATTCCACTAGTTTACTGAAATACAATAGGTTGGAAGCATTCAATTGACATTGTGCAGACATAGTTTATAATTCCTTGAAAAAAAATGTAAATGCAGCATTAATTGCTATGCACTAGTGAAACATGAAAAGCGTATTTTGTAGATCATGTCAACATATCATGCGATCGTAAACCTTTGGCTTTGTCATGTGATCATGTTTTAGCCAATCGGCAGTTGCGAAATCTTGTAAAAACATAATAGTAAGAAATTATATCTAAATTGCAGCAGGTCTCGAATCAAATTGATGTTCATGTCATCATAATGTATTGTACTTACGTCCACGTAGTTGCACGGTAAGAGGGTACTTAGTTTAAATGAATAATAAGGGAAATTACATGCTATCGCGTATCACATAAGTTAAAAGGTAAATTTGAGGCGTCAAGTTTACAAAAGCCATAGCTCTCGTATTATGGCATTTGGAATGCCTGTATTTTAGATTTGACACACAGAAGGGTCGTCTTTATATATCAATTAATATTTGCAAAATACACAACAACATTATTTTCCTGAAAACGAATGGGAGATTGTCCCAGTTAACGGAGAATGAGTGTTGTATGACACTGGAAAAATGAAACGAGTTAAACTAATAATTCTCAACTAGACTGTGGGATTACGCAATACACGTCCAGATGAAAGCATGATAGAAGCATGATGTGTACCTTATATTAGATTATAAGAAGAATACGTCATTATTATTCAAAGTATCCTTTACAAACACTATTAATTTGAAAACTTCAGGGATTCTTGAACAGCCTGGCTATCTCAACATGTCTCCCGATATAATTCAAAGTAAAATATATATTTTCCAATTGAAGATCAAAGTGTCATCTGTTGTCAGTTACGTTTTCAATGACAGAAGCTACGCTGGAACCAAGAACCTTAAACGCACGACTGTGCTATCTATTAATCTAACTACTATAGTATGAAACCGACTCCCAACTCTGAGGCAATTGAAGAACTCAGCCGGATCTCGACTGTACTCGTCAGTATAGTAGTCTGGTCTTTGAATGGGTAATACGGTAATGCGTCTAGCGCGAGTGTGAGTAACGAAACCTATCGGATTGATGTTACTTTTCCTACTCTGAAAGGTCATGTGATATACTCGTACTGTCAATTCCGGTCCTGCGAGGGTAGCTGTATATATATATTGGATCTTCCAGGTTCAGGGAATTTCCATTTCTTCGGCCAGACCCTGTATATATTGGTCAGCTAACCGTCTGGCTTTCAGAAGCATGCTTGATGCACGATGCATCATACTTATCTACTGTTCAGCGTATGCAGGTATACCACAGATTTGACTACTCTGAACCTGGCATATGTAACAGCGACGGTATCACGACGTCCTTGTGTTACACTTACAGGGATTAGTAATAAACACCGAAATAAGTATACGAAGCGTTGTGCGTTTTGGAAGTGCCTCAGTATTTAGATGCCTATCGGACAATCTCATGAAATTAATGTTTAACGCTCGTGACTTACAATATATATACATAGATATATAATATAAATATGCATGTACTATTCTCTTTACAACACGATAGTAATTTAATTATTGCAATAACTTCCGGGATCGACGAAGACCCAACTTAATGGCTATCTGAACATGTCTCCCGACATATTCTTCATATTCTTCTCTGTACACACACACACACACACACACACACACACACACACACACACACACACACACACACACACACACACACACACA
>JAUTBX010050442.1:0-10516 GCA_032361465.1 Lepetodrilus tevnianus | reverse complement strand
CAGCTGCTTCACACTGAATGCCATGTAAGGGGAGATAAACAAGTCCAGCAGTTTGTGCTGAACATCGAGCGCCTGTAAAAAAAACCATTATTTTATTTTTAATATAATTCTTTTTTTTTATATATTGGTGCTTGTGACAGTGTAAATGTCCAATGTCTTGACATTTTTATTTATTTTTTCCTTTAGAAAGATTTTCTGTTTAAAATACATGACTCACAAAGCTAAATATGAACGATGAATTATAATGGGGTTTTCTTTGGCTATCCAATTCCTAAATGATTTATAAATCTCAAAATTATTTCACTGATATCACATCCTGTCATATTAACAGCAGGAGGAAACCTGCAACACCTGTAGCACATAATGTCGCAAGAGAACTGTAAACAACAGCTGGTACTGACAAATCGAAGATAATAGCCACCTATAGTGGCATAGCAGATCACATCTTAGCGCAGAAAGTTGCAAAGTTCAATCTCTCAAAAACTTGATTGGAAAAATGTGTAATTCAGACAAAGACTGACCAGTAGTCTGAGTGTGATGTCTGGACACAGACAGCACAGACTCCCGGCCAGTTTGATGCCCATCTTCAAGTGGCGGACTTTAAAGGCGGATTCCGGCTGTTTCATTGCAAGCTCAAGGTCAAGGCCTTCCATTGCCCAGGAAATCAATGTAGTCAGAACTTCTGAAATGGAAATGGAATACTCATGAACGAGTTCAACAAATTCGTGATCAATGATCAATAAATCAATCAACGGATTTCCACAGATCTGAAGAAAACTGCCATTGATATTCAATAGAAATGGTGCTGCATTACAAACCAGTATTTTTCTTCTTCACAGTGAGGTAAGAAAGTCCTTTCAGCAGCAACAATGGTACGCTCTCCAGAGTGTTAACCCATCTGGAAATGAATATACCAGAACACTATACTAACATACATATGATACTATGAGTGAATATGGATGGTAACGTCGCTGCGGGAATCTTTCACCCATTTGCAAAAAATTCTGTATACCTGAACATGAATACAATACTTACCATAACAACTATTAATTAAGCAAATTAAAAGGTGTTTTTTTTTCACTATTTCTGTAAAAACAACTATGGAACACGAAACAGGGTATTAGAAAATTTCACTGTTCCTTCAATAGAAAGATTTCAGATTATTTGTAAAAGATTCCAAAAGAAATGACAGAAAGAAAAGGAACACAGAAAGAGAGAACCCACCTCTCGTGTTTCTCAGCATTGGCTAATTGGCTCCAGATTCCGAGAAGTTTGGCAGCTTCCGGCGGAATCTCTTCCGAGGAAGTACCTTCTTTCTTCACCTCCGTTTTCTGTTCGAGGTGATACACCTCCAGTTCGTATGGTGTCGACGACGGATCGCAGAACGTCTACAACAGTGACACAGCTACATTATCAACAGTGACACAATGTTTAAATTCTAGTGTTTTCAAAATGTCTACAGGTAATTTTGTACATATTTGTTCCCACATTGTAGCCATAAGCAAGCAGTTTGCATGGATTTGGTGCATTATAAACATGCATTATTATTATTATTACATTATCAACAGTGACACAGCTACATTATCACAGGTATGGCAAGAGACAGTTGTGATTTCAGTGGTAAACAAGACTGGTCTGCAGGCCCCAAGCCATGAGGGCCAATGAATCAACCCCTGGAAAATACCTCAGTGGATTTCTGTAGATCTGTGTAAAATTGCCACGCATGCATGCTAAAGCTCAAATGGTAGATGAGGATTTGTGAACAAAACTTTGAACTGAGCATGAAATCGTACTCAAAAAGGTTTGGTGCTCTCGGGGACAGACTAATTTATGGCAATTTCAAAATAAACTCATAATGCTTTGGGAGTGAGTGAATATGGAGTTTAACGTCGCTACGGGAATCTTTCACCAATTTGCGACGATCCATAATGCTCTGGGACATTGTAGTTGGAATTTGGGTGCGACTTACCGCGAGAGGAGATATGAAGGTCTGGAGAGGGTTGAAGGATGACTGAGGATATGCCCATGTCTCGTCTCCAAGTTCGTACATGTCCATCTGATAACAAAATGACAATAACATCATGATGAAAAGAACAAAGAAATGACAATAACATCATGAAAACAACAACAAAATGACAATAACAACATGATGAAAACATCACAACAGTACCAGGATCTAGAACTCTTAAAGACACTTTTGAAATTATTTTTCTCGAAAGTTAAACTATAGATTGTCAGGCACATAGCTATTATTTGGCCACAAGATCCGTGCCTGCAGATTATTTGTTTTCAGAAAGTAAGTTCAGGACTGGCATTCATACCGTCATCATTCCAGAGTCGTCGCCAACAACGTCATCCTCCGAGGACGAAATATCTTCGTAACCAACTTCGTCATCACCCTAGAAACAAATGTTCCATAATATTGCAACAAATCGCAATTCATAACCATATATTGCACAGCTGCATTTTAGAGCTTATGACATTCTAGATGACAGAATAACAGAAACAATTTTTGCATCCAGAATTAAATAGGAAAAATATTATTTATATTTATATTTAATTAGGGGTTTTACGTCCGCGTCCATTTTAGCCGATATTTAGCGGACGGTTATTATTTATACCATATAACAGCAAATTTAATCTTTCTTTCACTGTGGGCAACCAGAGATGCCCTAATTTACATTACTGGTAATATGATATCCATTAACCCTCTCCCTGCTGAAGGCGACTTAAGTTGCCCGATAACATGCAAAAATAGAGCACTTTGATTTTATTCAGCATGGAGAAGGTTAAACTTTCAATTCTGAATATCAGACATATGGAAAACTGGATTATTTTCTCGTAAAATGAACAAATGTTGACAACATGAACTCTATTGAAAGATTATAAGTGGCTCTACAGTACCGGCAGCTCCCCGTCCGAGAAGAGGGCGTCGCTGGGCGACTGTTCCGGTGTCAGTGTCTCGTAGATAGCAACTTGAGCGTCATCCAGGATTTCACCTGAAACGAACATTTGTACAGCAATAATGATAATCCATCTCAAATTACCTCCCTTATCACAAGCAGAAAGTTGCCAAAGGTGCATACATTAACTTCATGCATGTGTTTAAATAGAAGTCTATCTGCGTTTCTTTTGCCTAGGATTGGCGTGCGCCACTTTGGCTGGTTCGAGAGTATGTCACGTGACGACGAAAGTGCAAATAAAACGACTGGACCGATTTGCAAGTCGGCTAGAAATAGCCACAGGAAGTGACATAAGTGGCGTACGCTGACCTAACCTGTTTAGGCAAATGAAGTGCCCCTATTGTCGCCGTACCTGCTTCAGTTTCCTCTTCAGGAGGAAGTGGTGGTTCCGGGGGATGCTGCACTTCACGCATTATGGGCGACCTTGACCTAGACCTCTCAAATGACGCTGACCTTACTCTAATGGGTGGCCCAGTCGGGGTATGTGGTCGAGCTTCCTTCTCCTCGAAAGCTTTAATCCTCTCTCTTTCCTTCTCTTGTTCCCTTTCTTCTCGTTTTTGTTTCTCTCTTTCCCTTTCCCTTTCTCGTTCACGTTCTTGCTCCCGTTCCCTATCTCTCTCCCGTTCTCGGTCTCTTTCCCTTTCTCTGTCTCTCTCCCTATCCCTTTCTCTGTCCCTCTCTCGATCTCTTTCTCTATCTCTATCCCTCTCCCTGTCGCGCTCTCTCTCCCTGTCCCTCTCCTTGTGATATTCCCTATCCCTTTCTCTGTCATGGTAGTCTCTGGGTTCCCGGGAACTCTCCCGGGAACTGTTGTAGTCTCTGTTGTCACTGTCCCGGGAGCTTCTCCTCGACCTGCTGTCCCTATTCCTGTCCCTGTCTCTATCTCGGTCTCTGTCCCTATCTCTGTCTCTCTCCCTATCTCTGTCCCTGTCCCTATCGCGATCTCTGTCTCTGTGGAAGTCCCACTCGTAAGAGTCTCTGGATCGCGAGTCGTCGTGCAAATCCCTGGGCTCGTACGGCTCTTTGGGCTCGGGAGGGAAGTCCCGGAACTCCCGCTGCGGCTCGTGAGATTCCGGATCCCGGGATGGGTCCACTGGGGGTACCGGGGGGAAGTCCCGCACGGACTCCATGACCGCAGGAGGTGGGACGGGCTGCGGGGTCACGTCGTAGGCGGATCTGTACATGTCTACTGGGGGTACCGGCTGGGGAACTTGGGGTGGCGGGCCCTGAGGCGGGCCACCATGAAGAAACGCCGCCTGCTGTGGTTGTTGCTGCTGCTGCTGCAGTAGTTGCTGCTGCTGTTGCTGCAGTTGTTGCTGTTGCAGAGCCTGCTCGAAGAGGTCCAGAGGGTGCTGCTGTGTGGGGCGAGGTGCAGGTTTCACCTCCACGTCCTGGTGGGACTCGGGCGTGGACGAGCCTCGTAACTCTGTAACATACAGTAACACATGAGGATGAGAAGCATGAGAAACATTGCATGTCTAAAAGTCAAACAAAAAGTAAGCACATATCCTTGTCCAATTAACTTTTCTCTATTGGATTCACATGGGAGTACATTAATACTTAACAAAAATTATATTTTCAAAGCAAATTTCAGTGTACTTTTAAATGAGTGAGTGTGAGTGAATGAATATGGAGTTTAACGTCACTGCGGGAATCTTTCACCCGTTTGAGACGATATACTTTTAAAAATACATGGGTTCAAAAAGTGGTTATTTCTACTTCATAGTAACACTTGTAGTTCTAGTCAGCTGGGATAACAAGATTTTTTAGTTTTATTAATTTCAAAACAGTTAAACTGGTTCTAACAATGAGCACTCCTGGCCCTCTAGAATATTTTCTCGATCAGAGATTACAGTCGAGCGAGTGATTATGGAGTTTAACGTCACTGCGGGAAACTTTAACCCATTTACAATGACCCGAGACAGGAGGACCATAGGGTGAGTCAGTGAATTATTGTTTACCTACAGGGTGTGACTGACCACTAAGTACCGTACCCTGTGACTTGGGTCTGGGAACTGTCTGGGGTGGTGGTGGTGGGGGTGGTGGGGGAGACTCTCGGTCAGGCTTGACCACCACAGTGGTGATAGAGCCGTACACGGCTAGCGTAATAGTGTTGAACCAGCCCTTGAGAATCAGGCCGTCGGTCGGTACCTGAAAACAGAGGAAACATCAGTATGGTGGACGTAGATTAATGCTCGCCATCCTTCCATTTGTCAGGGTTAAGACTTTTTGAGGCACTTTTTTTTGCCCTGTAGGTATTGTTAATCTGGGCTTGAAACAGTTACCCAAAAATCTAAACATTTGTGGTACAATGTATAAATGTTTGAAAATGTTGTTTACAATTCTTTTTAAATTAAACAACATGAAATGATGGATAACAACTGGCAGTCTGGCAGTATCTCAAACAAGATTCCATAATAATATGAATATAAATATTGAATACTTGTATTCTGCTAACATATTTTCAGGACACTACATATACTCACATCTTGCTCAGGTTGAAGTAAGATTGAACCATTTTCCTTGAAATCCAATCTGAAAAAGACAATTTAACAATGCTTAGTATTGCTTACTATGTTATTATGGATAAGTTGATTACGTAAAGTATAACCAGGTATGTTCTCACCAGTCTACTTACAATTTAGATTGCCATGTCATCAGAGTGCTTGAAGTACGAATGTAAAACATTGGGGCTCAAAAGCATGGTAATGCTATAAATTGTTATTAATGTTAAATGCAAATGAGAAATAATATTGGATTAATAAGTGTACAAGTACCAATGTACAGATGTGGAAAGGTTTAAATAAATAAAAAATTAATGTGCGACAATTACATTTTTTGGAAAAGTGAAGTGTTATATACAAATTAAAAATTAAAATATTAAAAAACAGTACATTTCAATATTTCTGAGAACAAACAGTTAATACTTGATTATCATGCTTACTCACAGAAGAAAATGTTACGTACCAAAAATTACATAACAAGTAAATAGTAGACTTACATTCCCAACTTCTCGAAGGTTGATGCATTCGGGGTGCTCAAATTATTAGCATACAGCTCGAGTTTGAAATTGGATGGATTCGTAGCCCTGTTTTTAAGAAAAATGGTTACCATGATTACATTAGTTAATAGATCAAGGTTCAAAGTTGATAAATTTACATAGAATACATTTAATATTTTGAGGTTATTGAATGAATGAATGAATTATTGTTTTACGTCAAAGCGGGAATCTTTCACCCATAGATGACGACTTATTGAATGAAGTTGTGAATTACCCGAGTCTAATTCCACCGCGAAAGTCTGCCTGCACCTGCGTGCGTAATGGAATCACCCGCACTTCACTGATGACAACAGGACACGGGAACTGAACGAGATCTAAATTCAATTCCTGTCAACAGAAATTAGAAAGAAGAATAATATCATCCTTTTAAAGATATAATATCACAGATTAAGTTGTCGTTTTGGACCAAATGGGGGGTAAAAATGCAAAGTACACTTTTGCACCTTAAAATATATATTTTTCATTTTAGGATTTATAAGCAAAGGTGGAGATCATGGTTCACTAGGATGAGGGCATCCTCGCACAGAAGGGGTACTTAATATTCCGTTCAGGACTCACTTCATGTGGCACCCTTGGCACACATCGCGAGAAAAACTTTCGCAAACAGGTTAGGAGCTATAAATAGAACAATGATAAAATGTATTTCATTGGATTATTGGATTATTGAAATTGGATTTCATTAGATTTTTACAACAAATTCATCGTGAAAATGATTTCATTGGTTGGATGTTTGCACAAGTTTCCCTCTAAATGTGTATCAAGGATACTTAAGCCATGAACGGAATTAAGTATCGCTGGGGTGCGAGAATGGGGTGAGGGTAAAATGTATATATAGATATTACCAACAACTGTCTGTTAGTATTTGCATCTAGTAACTACATATTCATTGCTTTTGTGATAATTTTTTATTCACAGAAATATATAGGATGTTCCCATAACATCCATTAGTTAATGGCTAATCCAATGAAAATATATGTTGGTGAATGAATTACAGTGTAAGTAGGGCAAAAACGGTCATTAACCCTCTCCCTGCTGAAGGCGAGTTAAGTTGCAGATCACATGCATTAATAGAACATTTTGATTTTATTCAGCAGGGATGTTAAATGATTTATTAAATTATTTGGTTTAAAAACTGAAGCCAAGATGTCTGGAATCATGTGAAATACAATTGGCAACCATGATTCACCCAAATATCATAACAAAAGTGATGGGAGCTGTGATCTCCACTGTTGCCAATTTGTATATTGTACACATTGGTTTTTATATACTTCATTTAATCATTATTCCAGTTTTAATAATTGAATGTATCTTGACTGTTCAGTAACTACCAATACTGTAAAGTACTAATTAAGATAATTCAGCTATATGGTTTCCTTGTTTAAACAAGGATAATCAGTGATACCTCATAAATGTAAATGTTGTGGAATATGTGTTGTTCTTTGACATTGTCTACAACCGGTAATTTGACCCAGATTTCTGTAAACAAACCCCACGAATACTGCCGTGATTAGTGATGAACCATCCGCTATTTTGATAAACTGTCACTTCTAGTATCAGCCTAGCATGACATAATACATCTGTGCAGGAGACAATGTCATTTGCATAGACGTCTAAAAACAGTTGAGACTTTAGACAAACAGGAATCAGAAAGCGCCTTTCAGAAAGTAGACTGCGCACGGCGTTAGAGCCACATATTATCACAACGAAAATGCCTAACAGATGTAATGGAATAGCAAAACATTTCAGTTTCAATCAGCAATATGTTGGCTCAATGCCCATATCAATATACCTCCGTGTGTTCATGAGAAAACGTATCAAAGAACAGCAACTCGACCTCACGCTCGCAGGCGTCGGCCATATTTCATCTCGTTCAAACCACGCACCTTGCGAGTATCCTCCCTTGATAAAATTCATAACCACCCACCCCTCTGTTTTACAATGGACTAGTCGGCTCCCGTTCAGTTACTTCCCTTTGGCTACCGACAGATGTCATGACTGAAAATCTACCTGCATTTTCAGGTAAAAATACTAAAATGTTGAATATTATCAGCTGGTTAGTATTCTAGGAGTTATATAACATGATTCAAAATGACCTGAGTTCAGATTGTTCAGACATTTTTCAGCAGGAGGCAGATAATAATCTAATCAAGCCTGTGATATCCAGAATATTTTCAGTAGAAATCTAGGAAAACGACATTTCCACTGTTAGTCGCATTACTCAGTTTTACTCTACGTATCACTGGTTTTTAAGATACATGCATGGTAATAATCACCCAATAATCAAAACCAAGTTTATTGAGTGTCACATTCTACTACTTTCTACTAAACTGATAAAGTAATGGGTCCATGATCATCATAGTTGAAGGGCAAATTACATGGAAGTGGTGTTTTCCCCTCAGTTGACCCACCCACTTCTTGTACAGTTGGTTATCAGCTTGTTATATTTTCACATACTTTTTAGTTTTTAAGTAGCGTATTTGAAGCTAACGCTTATTATTATCATCCAATTCCCATCATCCTGACAGCAGTTCCGACCAATGCCATGGTCTGGCAACACTGCGAGATGACGCATGACGAACATTCAGTGCTACGGATGTTGTGGGTTTCCTCCTGCACTAAAGTGACAAGCCATGATATAGGTTAAAGAATCTTGAAAGCAGCTCTAAACCCCAATTTAAAAACAAATAAAAAACTAGTTGAATACAAAATAAAATCGACTAAATCTGTAGACAAATTATCTGTAAAGTGTAAGTAGTTTCAGGTAAATTGCATTTGACCGTTAAATATTTATGTTATTCAGTATAAGTACTCTCCTGTACGCAATAACATTACACATGCTATTTCATCCGTGTTGACGACAGTTACTTTATGGATGAATGACCAGCATCATTCATCATTCATCAAATATTTGTGGACTCCTTAATGTGAGACGTTGGTGTCCAAGCTGTACATGTTGTTTGCTGTGTTCACAGATCTGTTTGCTGGTACACTCGGACAAACATGGTGAATTAGTGGCATTGACGGCCAACGGTCAAACTAATCACCGGTGATCAGATGGTTGGAGATGTCAAGTAACCCCTCTGATTCAGAAACGGTAATATTCTACAATCTGTTGTCACAAAGATGAGTAACTATCTGGAGATGATTATCTGGAATATATATAACATGTACAGATGGTGTACATTAATTATATCGATTATGGAAATTGTTATGTTTGATTTAATTTTTAAATGTTCTAATATTTACTGAAGCTCTCATAAAATATTAGAAAAAGAGCCTCCAGATATTGTGATATTATAAAAACATAAAAATAAAGTTAAAAAGTGCATAATAAATATGGGATAAACCATCATGGGGCTGTGCAGGTGCCGATGGTAGCTAGACTACAAGTATAAATCACAACTCTATGAGGGAGACTAGAAAGATGGGGATGTAGTGCCGATAATGTAAAAGAATGGATTATCATTGTGTGCACCAACCATAAAAAATCATTTCTCTTGCCATTAACACAGATCTATTTTGAGTTCTACTGCCATTAACAAATCACTATAATGTCATGGAAATACTGCGGAAAGTGTCGTTATATATTATCTTGCACCCAAAACCATTATTGTGGTAGCATTAATGATATAAGAAAACAAGAAACCGTTTCCCATGGTGAACCATTCTTCTGAGCATGCTTTCCTTCTCCCCACAGAATTCCCAATCAGATTTTGTGAACAACGATACACCTTTACGGACAGATGGACGAAAGAAATTACCCAGTATTCCATCACAAGATGCACAGGAAGTGATGTCACGTGCTACACCCAACAAGCAGATGCCGTCTAAAGCGCCCAATGGCTACGGGCCGTTCTTCCAAGAATATAATCTCATGGCTGAGTAGTAAGTATATATGTCGTCCGTTCCTTTTAATATTTTTATTTATATTTTTATATATATAAATTGGGTGTTTTGAGCTGCAGTCAAGCTACTTTCACTTACCGTATATCACGGCTTGTCAGTTTAGGACAAGAGGAAACCTGCAACATCCATAGTGCTGAATTTTGCAGTAAACATGCGAGCACTGTACTGACAGACCAAGGATAATATCTGTATTGCCACAGATTCTCGCAGCGACGTTAAACACCAAAATGACTCACTTGAGCTTTTGAGGCATCATCTGAATAAGTTGTTCTCTAGTTTGTGATCTTTATTAGATAATGTCTAATCTTGTACTTGCAGTAATCAGCTGTGCTGTCTGAAAGCACCTGGAATATATGTCATACCTTCAGCCACTTCACCTCACAGTGAGTACATTTAGTAATCATTTATTTCTCTTGAGAATGTATGTCATGTGTTTGATATTTCTTCTCGCCTACTTTAATCTAATGATCATCCATTTATCGCCATCTACTTGGCTTAATTGGGCTTTACTACTGGCCCCGAGATTACGAAACTGGCTTTCCTGAGTACCATACTCGACTCAGGATTTTGTTCATAAAACGTCATG
>JAUTBX010050331.1:0-12966 GCA_032361465.1 Lepetodrilus tevnianus | reverse complement strand
CCTTGAGGATTATAAAAAAGTAAGTTAAAAAAATATATCACATAGGTGCATGGGAACCCTACCTTCCTACTAGACTAATACACAGACAACTGTGTTATCACATTCTTTCAAAAATTATAATTTGCTAGGATTGGGGTCAATAATCCAATGTCATTGTCATTCTTCAGACAGGCATAATAAAAGAAATATTATATTTAACTTTTATTATTAAATATAGTATAAAAGATCAAGAAATGTTACTCAGGGCTCTAGACTAACATTTTGAGTTACTTGCCCGCAGAGCAAGTCAGGGCAAGTAGCAAAGGTGCAAAATGTTAAAAAGTAGGTTGCCCGCAGTGCAATTTAACTTCCCCCTGTACATCGGGCATATGTTAGTCCAGAGCCCTTCTGCTATAAATACAAGAAGGGCATTCAGCTTAATAATAATCAATACAAATTAAAGGCATAATATCACAGATATTTATGGTTATTTTGGACTAGTTCTTAGCGGGTCCTAGCTACAACTGCAAAGTGCATTTACTTGACATACATGAAATCATGTTTGTACTTCCAAAAATCTTTCCACTGCTGTATGATAGACAAAATTCCACTGCAACACCCCAACAGTATATTAACCAGCAGTCATCAACCTGAATGTGGATTGTATTTCTTTTTGCTTAGTTATATTAATGCAAAGGACATAAATCAAAGTGATATAATTAGGTTTGCTTAGAATTTCTTAATAGATCAGTTGATGCATCAAAGACAAGATAATTAGAAGAATGTTCCCTTTATTCATATAAAATATTATTTTACTTTGTTTATAACTATCGAGCATTGGGGAATAATTACATCAACAACAAGAACAACTTTTGAGTGGATAAATCAAGCGCAAGTAGTCACAAATTTATAAACAAAACAAAGATTTGTTTGCATCTCATCAACTTGGTAGTTTTGTTTTCAATAGATGTAAATAGACTATATATATCAGTACTCTAGTCTATCAGTAAATAGACTATATATATCAGTACTCTAGTCTATCATTCAGACATTTAAAGATTGTCAATATACATGTATATAAATGTAAGTAGTCGACACAAATTATTCTCGTTATACGTATATGTGGTTACGGTACTGACCTTTGATTCAACTTAACAGGTTAAACATTCTCCAAAGGTGCATGCTATTTGGTGAAAGCATCTAGGCACATGTACGTATATGCTGAACTTTAGCAATGTCAACATACCTTCACACTGCAAACCCAACACAACACACTTGCAGTGACGGAAGAACCTGAACTTGCAGATAACGCGTTTTGTTCAAACTAATTCAAGTATGAAATACAACACAAATATAAACAATCTTCCTGCACATTACACTGACCTGAGGAGCTTTTAGGCTTTGCATAAGATCGATAGTGAAGAATACAGTCACATTCTCATAATCACGTTTGTATTTACGCTTGAAGACACACAATATGTACTGAACTATGCTAGGAGACTTGGGCCTGTAAGGACACGCAACTGAAGCCTGTACATGGCACTGGGGATTAGTGGCTTGACGAGGTAAAGGGTCACACCAGCTTTCCACAGTGTTAGCATTACAAGATATCAAACAACCAGTAGGCAGTTGACCAAGTCTAACACTAGGGCTCATATATAGTTTTATTTTAGTGTACCAAAAGCAATTTATCTTGATCATTGGAATTCTTATATTTCTGAATTCAGTACCGTGGTAATTTAACATACTTCATGAAAATATTGATAGTTTGATGTACAGGGAATTTATGAATATATTTTTATTAATATTTGTTATACAAACTATTCATTTTCCAATAAGTAAACATGGTTGTTGTAGTAGTGTAGCATAAAAATCAGCTTATACCAAGATGCATCTAAATGTTGCAATCATTTTAGATAATATTGCATCCTGTTTACACTACATTATTATTTATTAATACAAGGAATGGAAGAAACATTATAAATCCTTTAGAAGCCTGCAATGGAATTAGACAGGTTACGAGACTACACAACAAATTTTATAATATGGGGAAATTTGAAATTAATAAAGACTTTAACCTAGAATTTAATATTTACTGTACCGGTATTCACAATTTTAGAAGTTTGTGATACAGTTCATCCTGGAAATTAATAGAAGGTGGGTCTGAAAGATATATGGGATCCCCAAATCAGCATATATAGCATTACAATGTTATTTGTATTACATGCTGTCATATCATTATTGATTTACAAATTATTATCCATAAATTTGGTGCACCATTTTTGTTACTGTTATGGCGTATTTTTTGTAAAACTATTCTCCCAGCTTTCATTTAATTTCTTTAGTACCGTATATTGTGCTCCCGGCATCTATAGCTTAAATGGGTTGGTCATGGCAATTTTTATTCTTTTTAGAATGCATCGGAAGGCATATGTTTCTACGGTTGTCTATGCCATATGGACAAGAGTTGATAGTGGGTTTTGTTAGATCAAGTGTGAGCGTATGTCAGAATATATTTGGAGTGATACTTTCGTATCTAATTTTAATTAGATTGGTCACAATGGCAATTTGTGTAATGCTAGGGTATAGCATTAACCTAACAATACAGTGTATATGAAACACACAAACTGACAGCCCAGAAAATTATCTTATTTATAAGTTATAACCCAAATTAAATACGTCCAATCTCACATATCCTCTGGTTTCCTGACTAAGGGAGATAATGCTGCGTTCGTTTGGCACTCGTGAATATCGTATCCAACCTGTGAACACGGTTTCACCGACTAGAGAGCATCCAGGTCAAAAATAGATAAGATGGGAGAAATGCGTTTTTCGCACGGAGAGTAGGCTAAAAGGAATCGTTTCAAAAGATTACATTTCAGTTAACAACTCGCCATTTATATTAATGAAAAATACATGTAAATAGTCACTAAACACAGTTGTAAACCATTTCCTAAGTTACAATTTTCAAAAGCGTAGGATAGCTATCATCTATAGTTATGTTTAACTCATGCAGGGAAAAGTTAGCAATTATTTTCATGGTTTACCCTAATGGTTTCTCCTGTTGCTGCCATTGTTTTCACGACTTGTGAACGTCGAGTCGGAAAACCCTACCCCAGTTCACAAGTTGTGCACACAGTGATTTCGCCAAACGAACTCTTTTCACAACTTGTGAACTCGGAAATACGATAGCCACAAGTTTAAACGAATGCACCATAACTTTATTCAGTGAACACGGTCAAAATCTTTCACGACCACTGGTGCCATTATGTCAATTTATGTGCGAGTCGTAGCTAATTAATAAATATTAATAAAAAAAATAATATTGATAACTAGTGAGACATGTGGAATAAGCAACTGGTTGTATCAAGTACTTGTGTAGTCAAAAACAAATGCATTTTTCAGGTAAACACAAAACAGCTGGTAAAACCTTTCTAGACCATCTGTGATACTTTATGCCTTTATATTTGGTGTTTGAGTCACTTTAAAAAACAGTTCCTCATTTTTATTTTGTTGTACTGGTTGCCATATTACAAATAAGCAATAAATCACAATTCAATTATGCAATATTTATGTGTGGTCCAAGTTCCACTTCTAATCAAGTCAACTTGGGCATGTTTCCACTTTAGCAGACGATTTTTCCGTGCTCGAAAATGACTGTAAAGTCAAAGCTGATTGGTCACATCTATTTGAGCATGCGCAGATTATCACGGAAGTCGTCTTTGAGAAAATGGCCATCTCGTTATTGAAAATCTTGTGAAAGAATATAGAAAGCTTTCGTCAGCAAAGATTATTCCATTCTAATAATAATAATCTCACAAAATTTATTGTGGCAAAAGTGTGCTATTCAAATCACACGCCAGTTGCAGTGTTTGCTATTGGAATTGAATCTACAGCTAGTTCGATAGGCGTGTTGTGCAAAATGTGAAATCAAATAATGTTGCCCTTGAAAATCTTTTGACGTTTCTTGCTAGTTTAATACATCAAAACAACATGGCAACACGAAGAGATGTTAGGATTCTACTATTAGGGGATGGTAAGTTGTCATGACTTCATTCTAGGTCGCCGATTACTTTGTTAGCTATATAATATCTACGACACGCATGAGCTGCATGATGTCATTGATTCAACTGATAATACAAACCAGCTCAACCCCTCAATAGTTATTCATTGAAATAAAGGTAGCTGGCAGAAACAAGATAGTTCAAATAAATCCTCATTGTTTGATCATGTAATACTCTTCATGTACGTTTAGTTCCCAAAACAGTGAGGCCATTACAACTGAACTGCAGTGTTACAATGACGTCAATGTCATACTATCATACAAAAGTTTCATATCAATGTTGTCGTCTTTGTTGCGATGACTACACACAAATGGCCTAGATATCAATTACAATAGGAGCTATTAACCAGTGCTAAGCACACAAAAATGACATGCACACACGCTGGGACTTAATTATATGCATCCAGTGGTCCAGCACAATTTTGCAAAACTCATAGTACTAGTGTGGTGCCAAATTGGAATAAACCATACTGTTATATAATTTGAGTCAATAAAATATTAAGAACAATTGAGGGTGACAAATAGTGACTGTTTACACAATTATTTTGGGGACGTGTAACAAATACAGGGTTCACAATTAACACTCGCCCACTCACCTGGACCATTTCTCCCAAGGTATCCTACGGTCGAGTAGAAATGTATAACATTTGTTATTTGTATCTCGTGCGAGTACGTTCTAAAGTTTGTTTCAATCCCTGTAAATACTAAATATCAATACTTTACAGACTCTTGAGGGAATTTTACTTCAGAACATAGGTCTAATAAATTCAATGATTATCCATATGACGTATACATAACGTAAACAATGTGATGTGCTGATAAAACCAAAAGTAAATGTTATCAGACTCTTGAGTAGTAATGACATTATTTTTTATTTGTTTCAGGTGGAGTTGGCAAGACATCATTAATCTTGTCACTCGTTAGCGAGGAATTTGCAGAAGAGGTAAGTTTCCCACTGAATATATCAATTAGTTTGTAGATGAAATGTGACTGGTTCCAATAAGATTACTTCGTACTATCTGTCATGTGATTATAACAAATTGTCAGCATTATATATTATGTGTAGATGCTTCAGAAACAATAATTGCTAAATAATTTATGTCTGATCTGCAGAACAATTAACATTCTTTGATAAAGTGGCACATTCTTCCATTTCTCCTAAAAGCATTTGGAGTTTCAGTATCTAGATACATACTTATGAAGAGCGGGTTCCAGGGCTCTACACTAAGCATTGTCTGCCCGTCCTGGCCAGGTATAATTTACTGAGGACATGTGAATAAATTCCAAATGATTGTCTATTTTATAGTGGGACGGGTAGATTATTTTGTGTATGTTTACAGGACGGGTGCCTTAAAAAGTTAACGTAGAGCCCTGGGTTCAATATTCATCATGTACCCACTCAACCTCAAGTGGTCTTTCTTACAGGTACCTGCTCGAGCAGAAGAAATCACCATTCCAGCTGATGTTACTCCAGAAAATGTACCTACGCACATTGTGGACTACTCCAGTAAGTGGTACAATGTTATTGGTATCTCTATGCAGCGATCAAAATTAACGGGAGTCCTATCGCCCGTGGCAAGTGGATTGTGGCAAGAACTAGTAAAATTAATTGTTTGGTGATCCTGCATGGCTAGTGCTGATTTGAGTTAGTTTTGACTGTCTATGGTGTTCTTGTAGCACTGTATATAATACAAGTAGCCCAGAGGAATTTTATGGTAACCAAGAGGCTTATTGGTTTGGTATAAAAATTATATAATAATTTAGTAGAAAGTGCACAAGAGATATTTAACATGTTTAATGTACTACAGTTGTGTATGTCACAGTAGGTATTGGGCAAAATACATGTTCTTCTTAACTTGGTAGAATGATTGAATCATGATTGAATCAAATGGAAAATGCCCTAGAATCGTCACAGTAATGGTAAATGAAACTTCTAAAATATTCACAAATGGGTGAAATATTGCCACAGTGATGTTAAACTCGATACTCACTCATTCTAAAACACATTACATTTGGAAAAGTTGTCAGCACATATCTGGCACCAGATGACTAGCTGGTGTTTTAGATATTATCATGAAGACTTGACTGTTGCCAGAACTTATAAGTTTCTTCATACCATAATTCTTGTGTTTCAGCTCAAGAGCATGACAACATTATATTATATGAGGAGATTTCAAGGGTAAGTGGGAAATATCAGTCATATTGATTTGCTGTGCAACAAGAAGAATTATTTACATTTGTCTGCTCAAAATAATTTGAAAACCATTATGGCCTATATTGTTACACAAAATATTCTGCTATTTCATTCTCTATATTTGAAAGATATGTGGAAATTGATGATCTATAATAGATCAAGGCAAGTAGATAGCATTATCTGTCCTTAGATTGAGTTTCCAAAGTACACTAATGTCCTCAACTGGCTAGTGTCATGAAGCAGTGGTAAACAGTCTTGTGATATGCCATGTTCTGTGTTCCAGGCTAGCGTCATCTGTGTGGTGTACGCTGTTACTGACGAGGATTCCATTGAGAGGGTATGTCATCATTGCTTCACCCTACTTACTCACCGTACTCACAATATAATTAACCCTACATGCACATGGTATTGAGCACATGGAGATCCTCTCTTTTAACCTCCTCACTGCTGTAGGCATATATGCCAAAAACGTGTGCACAATGGAACAATTCAGCAGGGAGACGGTTAAGTCTATAGACAGACTGTCAATGAAAGCATGTTTAGTATATGGTCTAATCCATATAGAAAGCCAACAGTTAGTATTTGTGACTGTCGACTCTCTGTGATACTAACAGTATGTTTCTGCTTGTTTCAGCTGACCAGCCACTGGTTGCCGTTATTACGGGAAAGTTTAGGCGATGAACACAGGACACCCATCATTCTAGTCGGGAACAAGGTCGACATGGCAGACTTTCCCACACTTGAAGTAATAACAATTATAAGCATTATTAACATCTTTAGTCATCATGTATGTGTGAACAAACTATTATGGAGTTGACTTGATCACAAATGAATTTTCGAGTAATTACACAAGTTTCTTTTGTAGGATTTGTCAATCTTTATCAATGTACAGTGCACCGTCGATATAACGCCCTTCGATGCACCACGGATTCGGATACAATGCACTGTATTTAAACTGGTAAATGCATGACGCTCTTGTCGGCTACAAATATTGTAAGGTCAACACTTTCTATTGTGGCAGGAGCCCATTACAACTATGGTTGCCCTAAAAGAGCATCGTGCAACGGGACCCTGGTCCGTTTTATTCAGCAATATGTCCATATGCAGGTAATCTCGGGGTCATAGTCCAGTGTGTTCTATATCTATACCTTTGCTTACTTCTCCAGAGTATTCTTCCCATCATGAACGACTTCGCGGAGGTGGAGACCTGTGTGGAGGTGAGCTGTCCATTTCTTACAATCCATGTCTCCTCATCCACCTTCTCCTAGTCCACCTTCTCCTAGTCCACCTTCTCCTAGTCCACCTTCTCCTCATCCACCTGCTGGTGTATATCTTGTCCATATCTCCCTGTCCATATCTCCCTGTCCATATCTCCCTGTCCATATCTCCCTGTCCATATCTCCCCGTCCATATCTCCCTGTCCATATCTCCCTGTATCTCCCTGTCCATATCTCCCCGTCCATATCTCCCCGTCCATATCTCCCTGTCCATATCTCCCTGTCCATATCTCCCCATCCATATCTCCCCGTCCATATCTCCCTGTCCATATCTCTGTGGGTATCATTTCTCGAAGCTCTCTCATATCCACTATAAAACCATAGTGCTCTCGTAAGTGCACTATCCCCAGGTATTAGAGATCGCTACTAGAGTCCTTATGGTCTCGTAATAGATATGAGAGCTTTGAGAAACGATACCCTATAATCGCTGTGTACAATAACATTGTCCATATGTTACTGCTCAGTTTAAAAGATTCAGTGTAGTCTTGATGTAATTCTAATGATCTCTTACCGAAACTTGTACGTATTATTGCATACAGGCATCTGTTTTGAGTAGGCCATATGAACAAAATGAGCATGTTGTTTGCACACATCTTGTCTATTCATGTAGTGTTCAGCCCGGACTTTGAAGAACATCAGCGAGGTGTTTTACTACGCACAGAAAGCAGTCCTCCATCCTACAGCTCCCGTCTACAATCCTGAGGAGAAGGCGGTGAGAGTTCATCTGGCTTTATCTTTACTGCACGCAGACAGTAGGCAATGCAGACAGTAGGCAATGCAGACAGTAGGCAATGCAGACAGTAGGCAATGCTCATGTAATACTGCTCGCAGACAGTAAGAAATGCTCATGTAATACTGCTCGCAGACAGTAGGCAATGCTCATGTAATACTGCTCGCAGACAGTAAGCAATGCTCATGTAATACTGCTCGCAGACAGTAAGCAATGCTCATGTAATACTGCTCGCAGACAGTAGGCAATGCTCATGTAATACTAAAAAAGTTAATCCAATGTTGAATTGAGTATTCAAACGCAATGTTCCCCATCTGTAGATTACCATTTATTGAAACAGCCCAAGGTGGTATGTATATTTCAGAGACCTATTAATAAAAATAAGAGTTTACAGTGCTGATGTAAAATAACTGACATGCAGTTATTTTTATTTGACTAGTAGTGCATGTGTACCCCACAACCGATCTTAATTCTAGGTGTACATTTGCCTTTCAGCTGACCTCTGAGTGTAGAAAAGCTTTAACAAGAATATTCAAGGTAAGCTTTTATTATGTAACATATGTGTAATCTGTGTCGGACTTCCTTAGTGAATTGTTCTTTATCATTTCCTGCTGGGTTTTTTCCAACATCTACAGATACATCTACAGCTATTATATTTGTTGCATTTTTTTCTTTCAGATTTGCGACTTAGATAATGACAGTGTTCTGAATGATGAAGAAGTAAATTCATTTCAGGTAAGATTAACTGAGCTCTAACATTGTGTAACATGTATTTTAGATTACAGTACAGCCAGATTAAGAACTTGCCCTAGCACTTGCCCTAAAACATTCAACTTGTTCTCAGAAAGCTATAACATTTGAAGGAAGTGAATAAGACTGGATTCAATCCAAATTTGAAAGTACTCTCGGATTATCCTCAAGTTTTAATAATAGTAATAATAATGTGCATATATTTATTCCCTCAAGTCTATGCTCAAAAGTACATGCATTATTATACTGGTCAATGGATCAGTTTGTCCTAATTTCCTTCTCAACTCCCTGGGGAGTATATGATGGCATTCTTCTTTCAGCAAAAGTGTTTCAATGCTCCCCTCCACCCCCAGGCCTTGGAAGATGTCAAGGCCATTGTTAGTCGCCACGCCTCGGATGGAATCCTCAACAATGGTATTTCTCTCAAAGGTAATAAACATTGCTCTTCATTAAATTTATCATGCAGACCTGAATTATTTTTAGGATAGTCCCTTTAATATTTGCATGTTCATATGAACTGTCTGCTGATTGCTGAACTGTCTGCTGCACTGTCTAACAACCAGTCTCTGTCTGCTGTTTCAGGCTTTCTGTTCCTGCACACACTATTTATACAAAAGGGTCGCCACGAAACAACATGGACTGTGTTACGTAAATTCGGCTACGATGACAATATACAGTTAACAAAAGAATTCATTGCACCAAGGTGAGGACACTGTTTTTGTTTACTAGCTTCTATCTGCGTGTCTAGAACATCTCTCCCAGCCTCGTGGTGGTATGGTGGATCATGCTCCTACTTCTTGTCGTGTTTCAGGGTTAACGTGGGTCCGGGTAGCACCACAGAGCTGACTCATCAAGGACTAGTCTTCCTCGGATCTCTCTTTGACAAATACGATCAGGTGAGATACAGCCACCACTGCATTGGCAGTCATTGTACTCTGTGTAAGGCTAAACTAAGCTTTAGTTTATGTATAAGTCAATTGTAAGTTATTGTTTATGTATGGGTCTAATGTAAACCTATTGTGTACTTACAGATCTAATGTGCTGTTATTGTTTATGTATGGGTCTAATGTAAGCCTATTGTGTACTTACAGATCTAATGTGCTGTTATTGTTTAGGTATGGGTCTAATGTAAACCTATTGTGTACTTACAGATCTAATGTGCTGTTATTGTTTAGGTATGGGTCTAATGTAAACCTATTGTGTACTTACAGATCTAATGTGCTGTTATTGTTTAGGTATGGGTCTAATGTAAGCATCAATGTCAAATTATGGGTCTAATGTAAGCATATTGTTTAGGTATGTATCTAATGTAAGCATATTGTTTAGGTACAGGTTTAATACGGCTATTGTTTAGTGATGGGTCTAATGAAATGCTAACCATCTCTGTATGTGTCTACAGGACTGTGATGGCTGCCTGAATCCGACCGAGTTACAGAATCTCTTCAGCACGTGTCCCATCATGCCGTGGGGCCCGGACGTCAACAACACTGTGTGTACAAACAGCGAGGGCTGGGTTTCTCTTCAGGGATACCTTGCACAGTGGACGTGAGTAGCCGGTTGCCAGAAATACCTTACCATCACATTTCATTTTATTGAGTCATGAAATAGTGATGTCTGTACCAAATACTTCAAATCCTGTATTCTATGGTTGTAAAAAGTATTCCTATTCAATTTCCAGGTAATCAATTTTTATATCCAACCTTATGCATTGCTGGTCTTGTGTATTTTATGGTGTTTGTGACTATTGTGTTTTCTTCATCAGGTTGACCACACTACTAGATGTGCCAAGGACATTAGAATATTTTGCTTATCTTGGTTACCACTACCATCACGACTCTCAGGTGTCTGCTATACAAGGTGAGCGCGCTGCATTGTGGCTGCTGGCATTGTCTATAGTTGACGTCCAGCACACGTCACGATCATACTCTGTGCAGTAGTCCCTTCAAGCTATCTTCTCTGTACACATTCGTCGCAAATGGGTGAAAGATTCCCGCAGCGACGTTAAACTCCATATTCACTCACTCACTCTCTGTACACATAGAAATTTTAAATTTTATTTTTTATATTATTTTGTAATTATTATTTTTTATATTTTTAAAATTATACCTGTTTTTGTATTTTAATTACACAAAATACATGATTTGGTCAAAACACGGCATCCAGTTTAGTTGTCTGACTAAAGTGATGATATTGTCATTAGCATGGCGTTCTATAAGCTCCGCCCTGTTGTGTTGCTACAGTGACGAGGGACAAGAAGATCGACCTGGAGAAGAGACAGACAACTAGGAGTGTATTTAGATGTCACGTGTTAGGTGCTAAAAATGTAGGCAAGGTGAGTGGTAGTCAGGATATGGATTCTCAGTAATAATATGGATCTTTGAGCATGTAGATATGGCACTTTATAATAATATTAATATGAACATTATTATAAGTAATAGTAGTATTGTTGTTGTTGTTATCTTTACATGTGTAATAATTCTGTGCAGACGTCACTACTGCAAGGCTTACTGAGTCGGAACCTGCGCTATGTGGCCACACTAAACAAGCACCTGCTGTCTAGCTTCACAATCAACACTGTGCTGGTGTACGGGCAGGAGAAATACCTCATGGTGAGTTAGTAGCAGTAACTGCAATGTTGTAGACATGATGGTCGGTTTTGGTAATGCATTAATACGATATCTACATGCATTGCATATTTTGATTCCATGATCCTATGTATTTTTCAGCTGCATGAAGTGGATGTTGCAATGTGCGAGATGTTGACGCCCACGGAGCTGGACTGTGATGTAGCCTGTCTTGTGTACGATGTCACAAATCCCAGGTCGTTCGAGTTCTGCGCTAGAATGTATCTGGTATGTTGTCAGCTGATTTATGTCTATTACCTTGCTGTTTCAACACCTCACATATAGTCACTTATGGGTGAGATATTCCCGCTGCAACAAAAAAATACACTAATTCAATCAAAACAACTTGCGTATAGTGGCACAGCAGCACACAGGGGGGGTATATACAATTCCTGTTGGTTATGTTTCTTCTAATATCTAAGCTCCTAGTGATTGTTTCAGCCAACTAAGTCACTTTTGTCTATCTGTTTTCTAGAAGCACTTCATTGACAGTAAGATCCCTACGCTGATCGTGGCGTGCAAGGCTGAGCACCCCGAGGTTCGGCAGGACTACGAGTTCACCCCGGCACAGTTCTGTAGCCGCTACAAGCTGCCCCCACCCCAGTACTTCACCTGTATTGACAAAGTCAACTGGGACGTCTTCGTCAAACTGGCCACCATGGCCGCATACCCGTAAGTATCGCAGTCCGTCGCCATGGTAGCATCACGTCACTGTTCAAATCACTTCAAATTACTGTTATTTTGGTTCATTTGAAAAACTAATCTTTCAGGCCGTGCATGCTTTCCATTTCAAATTGCATATTATGTTAATAATCTATTGTTTATTTGCAGAAAATAATATGTTGTATTCTGGTACACTATTTACAGTATAAATATCTATAAGACGATATTATGTTCAGAGCTAGGTTTTTTTCTGTACATGATTCACTGATACTCTGGTTTTTGTAATATTTATTTCTGTACTATTTATAGGCTACAAAATGTTAACTTTTCTAGTAGATTTATCAATTTATTTCAGGAAATCCCCTAGTTGACTTCTCACTTACATCATCTAGCTATTCACAACTCATTAGATTTAATTCAATAATTGTGTAGCTGTGTCTACACTGTATAACGCTTCAAATAGCAGAGTTCTAAAACACTTCTAGCAGCTGTACCTAAACACAAGCATTTCCTTCATAGTTGTCTTAACAGTCTTCATGCAGGTGTTTAAGAGTGGCTAGTATTCAACATGTACAATATAAGGTACTGTATAGAAACATGTACATCTGGGGGTTGCTCCTTTCTAGCTGTTCTGTCTGTACTTTCTGTCCGACCCATGCGCAGTTACCAAGGACCAACACAGCACA
>JAUTBX010049998.1:0-12973 GCA_032361465.1 Lepetodrilus tevnianus | reverse complement strand
CACACACACACACACACACACACACACACACACACACACACACACACACATACACACACACACACACACACACAACAACACATACATACGATATCTTACCTACATACATACATACATACATACTTAGACATATATATATACAGACACAGACACAGACACAGACACAGACACAGACACAGACACATACGCGCGCGCAAACACAAATACAAACAGAGAGAGAGAGAGCGAGAGAGAGCGATAGAGAGACACACACACACACACAGGCGCACGCACGTACGCACATACACACACACACACACACACACACACACACACACAATCTTATATGATGATCCTTCTCTGTTCAGCAATTTCCCCACAATGAATAAATAATGCTTTCCAGGCACACCAATTTCCAGGCATACCTCATCCAAGTGCCATACATGAAATGTCATATTTACTTCCTTTCCCAAATATTACCCACGAACTAAATTATTTATTATTTCACAACATACAGTTGTCCATATATTCACATTGTAAATTTATCTTCACACTTATGTAAATTAAATATATTATCATGACCTACAAATTAATTGGAACTAGGGTATGGTCGCGTCACGGTACTTTCTTTGCGGGATTTCCATTAGTTTTGCTTATTTTTCTTTTGTAATTACTCTAGGATTCCTAAGACAGCTCTCTAATGGAATCCACTTTCATTATAGACGCTTCAAAACCGTCTGCTTCCCTAATTGGACAAGTGTTTCAAAGTGTAAGATGACCAGTTTTATAGTTATGTCAAACAAACATGACCTTATCTGCGACATCTGATCTTGGGAAAGATAATCACCTTTTGTTCCAGCCTTGTTCAGGAAACGGGAGGCCCAAACGTATTAGGTTCAAAGCTAAATAGGAAAATAAAATAAAAAATAAAACTCCGTTCATTTATTTTCAGAAAATATCAACGTAAACAAAGTATGGCCTTATAGGGGGAAATATTTAATATATAAGAAATCCGCACTGGCCGTGTTAGCTAATTTATGTCACAAAGGAGCATGAGAAACGTCGAATCGTTGAAAATATGTTACCAGCTGCTTTTGAAATTCCATTTTTCCTTTCTGATTTCTGAACCATGCATATGGATGGCATTTTCCCCGATCCTGAACATCTGAACATGTGTGTTTTAAACCCAGCTTTCCAGTGAAGCGTGTCTTGCTCTGTTATTGGGAAGATGGAAGGAGGAACGAGGGGGGATGGAAGGGGAGGGGAGAGGGTATAGAGGATGGGGAGAGGGGGGAGGGGGCGTCACAGTTCCAACGCTGGGATGACCTAGAAAACGCGTTGCCAAAACACCGGCGTAAGATTTCATCTTCATATCGTGGTAAGTAAACCCTCGGAAGCCTGATGCCTACACGAGACACGTGACGGTGTCTGCAGCTGTAGGCACCGCTAGCCTGGAGATTCCCCATCGACGGTTCATTTTACACGGGGCTGAAGCGAGCCTGGTGACAGACAGACCTCAAGCCGCTGACGTCGAAGAACTGTTGGTGGCATCGCAACGTCATTGCGGAGCGTCGACGGGAACAACGTTATAAGCTCCGATTACTCTCGCCGGTTGGCCACGACGAAGAAATAACGTTAGCCAATACAGGCGTCTCTAGTCAATTCTGAAGGACGCAATTAACTGGATTTGAGTGGTTTTTATTTTTAAATTATCGATTGACATAGGCGAGTGCTTCGTGAAATTGAAGATCTTCGATCTTCTTCCTCAACGAACATTTATCAGAGCTCTAGACATCGTTTTTGAGTCAAGGACGTATTTTGAGGACATACGTACCGTCCATACTACATCATATCATAGTCATCAACTGCATATCAACAGCAGCAGGATCAGCAGCGAACCCGTGGCACCATGATGACGCATACCTCCTACGGAAGGATTAACTCCAACAGTGAGTATACATGCAGAATGATGACATTAGATGCAAAATATGATGACGACAGTAATTAGAATCAGATCAGAAACTAACGCTCCTTAGATATATTGGTCCTTGGATCCTTTAGTGTCTGGATTTCCAAGGTTTCCAATGCATTGGTAATTTTCATCGCTGCCTTCAGGCGTGTAGCAGCGTACATATACGCAATTACGCAGATACGCATACACATTCACTCCACATCCATTTCCTAGCTAACGTTATTTTTTAAACAAAACATAAACAGTTGCAGTAATGGTGAATCCATATTGAATTGCCTTATAGTTATGTGCCTGACACACCTAATAAAGACTTAACTGCTCAAACATACCGATGCTAATGATGATTGTCACCCACTATATACTATTATTATGTCACTTTCTAATGCCACGCCAGCTAGTGGGTACCCGGTAGTCGGTTAAATGATGAGTATAACTTGTATACATACATTGTTATCTTTAACGTACTTCTGCTGTAACGGGTAATGCATATTTTCAAAGTATCAATTATTACCATTTTAGACGGCATTGCAAACTCATCTAAAAATAAGGTATAGGATGCATTTCAGTGGGTACTCGTCTAAATGATAAAATTATAATACCACGTAATCAGTATTGAAATTGCTCGTTAGATACAAATTGAAAACAGTTGTAATATAAACACTGATAAATGCTCTCTATTTCGCTCGCTCTTTCTCTCTCTCTCTCTCTCTCTCTCTCTCACTCACTCACTCACTCACTCACTCACTCACCGACTCACACACATACAGAGAGAGATATGAGAGAGAGAGAGAGATGGAGAGAGAGAGAGAGAGAGAGAGAGGGAGAGAGAAAGAGGGGGGGGGGGAGAAGAGAGATTATATTAAATATTCAACTGCACTTTAACCTAATATAAGGCAGATTAGCCTATCACAAATCGAGTTTGGCAGTAGCGGAAATGTCGGTCACTCTGACCCTTAAAAAGTAAATGTGGTAGGAAACAGATCCGAACCCCCGGAGGAGCATTTCATGTATCTCAGATTCGCTTGGACATCTCCCTGGAGACATTTACCCAGTGTAGTGTACCTGCCAAAGATTAGACGCGTCTTCTCATCTCATCATAGTGTCAGAGTGAACGATGGCAGATCTGGCATGGCTCTGTAGATATATTGGACAATGGCAGCGATGGTAATTGATAGGCTACGTCGAGATTCTTCAGGATACAAATTAATGTCTCTCTTTCTCTCTCCGTCTCTTCTTCCTTCTCTCACTTCTTCATCTCTGTCTGTTTCGGCCTGAATGATCAGCAAAGTTTAAATTATCGCAACGATTCCAACCCAAGTTCTGACATACAAGATTATTCTGTCTTTTATCGGTTTACATTAAATTAGGCATATATTGTTTACTCTGTCTATAAATACAGTGCTGGCGTATCGTTGCGCCGTCGATTAGACAACTGTATGACATTAATTGGATAGAACTCTGGTCTACGTTATCGGGCTAATTAGATCGTGAAAATTTAACACGATATTATTGACCGGTAGCCAAGTTAATGCAAGTGGTGTTCGTTTTTCTAGATATAAACGTTTGAGCTTTTGTGAGATACATGAAGCCGTAGCTTGTATGTCGTCCTTACACTGTACACACTATTTAGTCGTAGTCTTTCAAACCATCATGTATACATAATGCTATACCACCATTCTACATGTCCAGATACTATATATTAAATATGTCAAAATACTTAAATACTCAAACTTTACCCGTCATTGCATATTACTGACTTGTAACTGTCGTGTTCTATGAACCTGTGGCCTTGAATAAATACATTGACTCTCATACCCCCATTATCAATGGGTGATCAGGCCATAATTTGGAGACAATAGGTAAAGTCCCCACAATGTGTAACCTCCGAAAAGTTCACCGCCAATAAAATCATGCGGCAAGTTTTTCTTTTAAAAAATCCACCAAACAAACTAAATTACAAATAAAGCATAAACATACAAAGAGAAACACGTCAGTGAGAGACACACAGAGAGAGAGAGAGAGAGAGAGAGAGAGAGAGAGAGAGAGAGAGAGAGAGAGAGAGAGAGAGAGAGAGAGAGAGATGGTGTTTTTTTTGTGTCTCGGATTATTTTTATATTCTGTTTTACAACTCTAGTAATCAATATACTACTATACATACAATCTCAATTAATAAGAACATTCTTTATAACGCAATGCACCACACATATATATAATATTTAATATTTACGGTACCTAACGAAAACACAGCACTTGAAGGAACACATATTTTATTTTGTGGGTATAAATTCATATCAAATATGAAATTACTCCAGTGATGACCGTTTCCTGTTTATGTATGTCAGTAAATGTATACACATTACATACACACAATATGGGCGTGTGTGTGAGAACTTGGGCATCCGTCAGCATTTGACAGAACGTGTCGTATCATTAGCTCATCTTGTTACAACACACACACAATCATCACACACAAGTGCATATGGTGCACGTCCTTTTATGTTCTTCTTTAAAGTAAACAACACCAAGTGGCATGTGCACGTATGATAACATTTTGATTTATCGTATTACAAATAAACCTCCGACTGTAGATCCCAGAAGGAACATGTCAAAATATATAAATATGCAGTTCTCACTCGGCCTTCGTTGAGATTCCACGACTGATTGGTCCAATATGGGATTCGACTGGCAGAATATTATGTGGAAGTGGGGGACTGATCTCTGAACAAAGAAAGACCCAGTGCGAAATACTTATCGTTGGTTAAGTAGGCTATATACGACCAGTAGAGTTTATACCTTAGATGGCTGGATATAGTTAGTTTCCCTAGCACAGTTATACAATGTAAATGAGGTATTGTTTAACACGTGGTGTACATCGACAAAGCACTTATAAAGTATCGTGATGATTAGTGTGTGTTTGATGAGTATGTATGTATGTGTGTGTGTGTGTGTGTGTGTGTGTATGTATGTGTGTGTGTATGTGTGCGCGCGCGCGCGTGTGTCGTGTAGGTCCTCTGTGTTTGTGTGTGTATGTGTGTGTGTGGCGCCTTATCTCATTCTTTCGCATGACCCGTAACCTAAGTTTCGCATTAATTTCTCGGATAACGAGAAGTGAACATTTAATACTTTTTTTCTCTCTGAATTGCTCTACTTCCACAGTAGTTGGCTATTCAGTTGCCCCAGTCCCAGCATGATAACCTGAATGTCTAGAGGACATCATGTTATCAAAATGTCATCAATCTTATCAAAATATGGGTCGTGGTTCAAACTTTTGAAAGTTTAAATATGTTTATCAAACTTTATGGAAATATGATCTCAGTTTATATAACTATTTACAACGCTTCTGTACTCTACAATGTAAACCACGCTGAAAATTACAATAAAAAAACGTATGTGTATGTTATTCAATATTATCAAAATATGAGTCGTAGTTTAAACCTTTGAAAGTTAAAACAAATCCGGTATACATAAATGTTATCTGCTGGTACATAGCCATACAACAGTGCTATACACTACAGTTAAACAACGCTGTAAATTAAAATTAAAAAGTATCTGTATGTTATTCAATCTTATCAAAATATGGGTCGTAGTTAAAACTTCTGAAAGTTCTTTATTTTTGTTATTTGTATTTATATGGAAATGTTATCTAATGGTACGGAGCTATATAAAACGGTACCATTAACTAATTATTAAAGCACGCTATGAAATCAAATAAAACTGTCCCATAAAACTGTGGACTGTCACCGTATTTTACAATGTTGAGACCAATTCTAGCTATAAGAAGATAGGTTTCGCCTAATTAGAGCACGTACGTCGTTCATATAATCGCTAATATACTTTTACGACTGTGCTCCAATGATCCCTTGGGGCAACACGCCCATATCATCATCTTTGAAATGACACCTATGAATCGTTATGTTCTGTTTAGAAGAAACAACGGTATGATGGTGTAAGTTCAACATCAAAGCGCATTGAAAAATACGGTTGAACTTCGTGAAAACTAACCGGTTAACCAATCAAAATACGGTAGTGTGTGTCATTGTCTAAAAATACGGACACAAATATGATGTATTTTCCATTACATTCACTTTGAAACAGCTAGGTAGACATGCAACAGACATAGGTTTATTGTTTCCAGTCATTCTTCCAGCGGAAATGTCATTTCTCCAGCAAACAAAACTACGTTTTAAAAACTCATTTCTTGAAAAACAAATCTTCAGAATCATTTTAAAACCATCAAAATGTCTGCTCGACGAAAGATAATTAAAACATGTCTGCATTCGTGAAATATTTTCAAAATATTTTTCATTGCTGGGTGTGCTTTGTCGATGTTCTGAATATCTTTCCATAACACATTTCTTGGAAAGAAACACAAACAGTAGAACTTTGCTAAAAAAAATGAAGAAAGGCAACGTTTCCTAACTATTTTATTCATGCGTTGTTTATAGCAGAGCAATGCAACGAAGTGTGCAGAATGGTCTAAATGTATGATTGATTGCATGTCGATAAAGGAAAAGATAATTCCCGTGCAACGAGATCCTCTGTAGTGCAGGTTCTATGCCTCCTAATATGAAACCTGAGACTAAGTGTAGTCAGAGACAGAGAACATAACATAACACTTATGTTCTGTTCTGAGAGTGTCCAAGGAGGATATGTCTGAATATCTGCAAATGTTTATGCATCGTACAGCGACATCCTCTAAAAGGTCGGGCGCATTGCTTTTTCATACGGATACTAAATTTGAGAGCATTCACTGAATCTGTGTCTTGAAGATACACAATCAACGACCTCACAGTTGTTGTCGTTTCCTATAGGGACAGTAAGTCTCGTCGGGTATCATTTCCGTTGACATGAAGAAATTCGACGGTTGCTATGAATGATGTCTGAATAGTGACGTTTTCATGTGAGGTCACAATTAAAATTAAAATTAAATGGAATGTCGTCAAATGTGTAGCGCATTTAGGTGTTTGACCCGTTTATATTCCCGGATATTGAATGACTCTCGGGATATCTCGTGTCAACTTACGATCCCTATTGAACCGCACGGGATCCGTTTGTACCACACCTTGTTCTCACCAAAATACTCCTATTCGAAATATCAGCCTAGAGCAGATGACTCGTGCCTAGATTATAGAGGATACAGTTTTCAGCGGATCCTTTCATATAACTATAATTCCGATCAATATAATTTATATTATAAACTATTAATTTTCATCCTCTGAGATTATGGATCGTCTAGCAGGAACCTTTGTTGGTGGTTATATGAAAGAGCATTCCTTTGGAATCCGTCTCTGAATTTTGTTTCTCGAAGACCATAGGGACCGTAAGTTGAAACGAGATAGCCATATATTCATTCAATAGGGACAGTAAGTCTCGTCAGGGTCATTTCCGGGGATAGGAAGAAATTCGACGGTTGCTATGAATGACGTCTTAATCGTGACGTTTTCATGTGAGGTCACAATGGAATGACGTCAAATGTGTAGCGCATTTAGGTTTTTGACCCATTTATGTCACCGGATATTAAATGAATCTCGGGCTATCTCGTGTCAACTTACCCTCCCTATATCTGGTGATATAAACGGGTCAAACACCTAAATGCGCTACACATTTGACGACATTCCATTGTGACCTCACATGAAACTCACGATTCAGACGTCATTCATAGCAACCGTCGAAATTCTTCCTATCACCGGAAATGACCCTGACGAGAATTACTGTCCCTATTACGCTCTCGATCATAAGTGCACGATCCACATGGATTATAAATCGCCACTAAAGTCCTTACGGTCTCGTAGTATAGTCTGGCAGGTAATGTTACAATCCCCTGATTGGTATCAGTACTCAAACATTATTTCATAGATATTAGAGCTTCGAGAAACGATACCATGGTTAAGAGAGCAAGTTCCCTGTGAATCTGTGTTTGGAAGATACACAAGCAACGAATGGTGACTCCAGGTTTGTTGTCGTTTCATATTGACATCCACGGGAGTCGCCTGATGCTTAGATCGAGATGAACGTGCTGATGGATGCTAATCAGCTGTTAATATACAAATGATAGCACACACGTCTTGCAATCCGACCATCTGCGAGTCTGAGACGTGAGCTGTCTCGTATCATGTATGTCACTAAACACCTTTATCAATTTTACGAGAGATTTATCGTTTATATCTCCAATGTCGCGGATAATCTAAACACCACCGTCGCCAGGCCGACCCTCCCCACTCCCAAATCCCCCATTCCACTCCCTCCTCCCTCTTTCCAAAAAAAGTCCCAACCCCATTAATAACCCCTCCCTCCCAAAAACTCAAACGTCTCATAAGAAGCTAGCATCTGATATTCGACCTCTGTCACGTGTTTACCCAAACTTATCTTTTCGTCTTTTGCAACCGGGTCCTATTTCGACCGTTATCTTGCTTAGTTTCAAATAGGCCTATCTGTCTTTCTGTAAAATATGTCCTACCAGACATTATGCAAAAAAAAAAAAAAAAAAAAAAAAGAAGAAGCATTGTTTGATCTGATTAAATCTTTGAATCTCGTTTAGATCTCGCATGTCGAGATCAAACACAACTATACGAATCCAGAGATTTTCAGGCTTTTAAAAGCATACACATGAGATGCCGTGAGCGACCTTGTTCCCAGGTTTGCATGATTCGTGGTGCCTCAACATCCACAATCTCCGACTGCTGGTGTATGGAACCACACACGCTCTGTTTGCCTTTCAGATTTTGACACTTTCCTAATTGAAGTTTTCTTCCGGATCGTTTTTCAGCATCTCTAAAACCGGAGAGATGATGCTAAAACCACCCCCTGGTCTTTTACTACGTTTAGTTTTTCTTAGTTGAAAAAAAATCAGGCGCGATTTATGGTGTTTTTATGTAATGGATTGCCATCATTGCTTTCAACTGGGTCAGAGAATTACTAACATTTATTGGAAGAAAGTTAACGTATGTTTCAGAGTTGACAGGCAAGCGCTGACAGAGTTAATCATAAACACATTGCGGCTGTCTCGTAAACTGTCAATAAAAGCTTTGCCTTTCAGCGACCAAAGTGGGTTCTTCATAAATGTTGAGATATAGTTTGTATATATTAGATAACAGAAGAAATAATACAATGTTTTGACTCGTTACTGGATTAATATTTGCTGATATTTGCAAATATTGAGCGAAAAATATACCCACTATATAGCGTCCGTTTAATTTGAAATCTTCATCACGTTCGTATTATATTTAAGTTGGAATATGAACGAAAATATGAATACCACCTTATTCCATGTCATTATTAAGTTGTAATCAAATACTTAGCTTTTCTAGGACTCCGGTCCCTAAACAGTATCGCATTTTCTTTCGTTATATATATATATATATATGTTCTATAACTTATATATTCGTAAACGTTATCGTAATTACGTAATTCTAAACAATATCGTAACTTACGGAATCATAAACTTATCGCAACTTATGGAATTCTAAACAGTATCGTATCTTGCATATTCTTAAATAGTATCGTAACTTACGAAATCCTAAACAATATCGTAACGTACAGAATCCTAAACAATATCGTAACTTACAGATTCCTAAACATTATCGTAACGTACGGAATCCTAATAAACAGTATCGTAGCTTAAAGATTCCTAAACTCTCCCGTAACTTTTATATTAGTCTTACTATAAAGCCTCTCATAATATACTAGCCTACACGCCAGATATTCTAAACACTTTTTTTCCATAGGGCAAATTTGAAGATGTAAATTTATCAATTTACGTGACGTCACGTAATTTTATTGATCACGTGATATTTGACAGGCTTGCCCAATTTGAAGTACAAGTGCACGTTGATCAAACTTTTATCAACAAACATGTGACGACACAGGAATGCTTACGAGATGAATGTGGGAAAATATAGGTCTCTATTATATGACACATGCACCAGTGGTCCTTATACTGCATGCACTGTTATACCATTATCAGCTTGCGGGAGAATATTTGTCTGCCACTAAATATTGTGCAATACATAACAGAGGAAGAAACCGATACTGCTCGACCTTATTATAAGCAGTGTTAAGTAACTACGACCATTTCTTCCCTACTATAGGCATTCAACCAGTAATATCGCTAACATGGCATATGATTCCAGAGTATCGAATTTCCTTTGACCTTTTCGTAGCGGACATATGCGTTCACCTTCTGTGATAAAACGGAACCCTGTAGCTCGTTACGATAAAAACGTACTCTCCGCGACCTTTGACACGAACGTCACTAAAACACGTGTGGCAAGCACGTGCAGTCCGTGCAAAAGTACACGTGTCTTTTATGAACCGTGACCACATCTGCTTTCACTTTCAATGTTTACTTTCAGTTGCGATTATGCGATACTTAACTGATTCCAATGAGGCTCATAACGTTGCATAACATTGTAATACCATCGGTGTATATATTTGTAATATTATCTATGAATATGCGTAATAATTAATATCATTAATAATAGGAGGAAATTACCGTGTGTACTAGGAAATTGTAATATAACTAACAGTAGGCCTAACTATAAGATTACAACAGTGCCAGCAAATTAACCAATTTAATAAGAAATGTTTTAATCAGTGTACATTTTAATTGAAAACATTGCGGAATAATGTCTTGGTACTACCGTCTACGTATGCATCCGGGTCACCAGTGCAATCATTGATTAGATCTGAATCAAGATAACTCGCTCACGTGACAGGAAGCCAGGAATGCACGTTATTCCGGCAAGCACCTGCATGCGCAGATAAAAGGTTAAATAGAGAGGTCAAATGATCATCCATGATGGCAACCCCATAACAGATGGGAATACGATATTCTATTTTTATTATTTTTATTTCAGAATTGTCATCATTGCTGATAACCTATCTGTCCGCCTATACTAAATGGCCTACTTCGGGCCGTTACGCTAGTTTATCCCGGAAATGTCGTTGCGCATGTCTAGTTGGTGCTAGACAAGCTATCGTGCTTCGTGTGCATGTTCGTGACGTCACTATAGCCTTGATTTTGCGACTTTGCGCGAACTCTAGCATTGCTCTAGCTACTCTAGAAACCGCCCGAAGTAGGCCAATATAAGTAACTTTAGTACATAAGCAATGCTGACCACCCATAGTAATATAGTATGTGCACAATTGTATCACAGTGTAAATGCACTCAATACTACCTATTGTTATTACTCTTGTTATCATCATCATCATCATCATTATTATTACTAACTACTACTATTGCAACTATTATTATTACCGTTATTTTTATTATCATAATCATCCTTATTAATATTATTAATCTTCTTATTATTATTATCATATTATTATTGTTGTTATTATTATATTTATTAATAATATAATAATTATTATTAATATTATTATTATTATTAGTATTATTATTATTATTAGTAGTAGTAGTAGTATTATTAGTAGTATTATTATCAAACTCTGTTTCAGCATCCAGTGAAAAAGGCGAGTCTTCATGGCATCATGAAACCTGTGGACAACATTTCAGAGGAGAATTCAGATCTAGAAACTTTCTACTACGTCACAACGTACCGGGATTGTTCGGAAGAGCTCGGGTAATTAGATAAACTTAATTATCATTTATAAATAAAACTATGTTTGAGCACAGCGTTACATGTCAAAATCTGTACTTTATCTACGTTCAGACAGTTAAGCCTACATTCACTGTAGAGTATGCGTATCATGACCGATGGTAGTGCAGTGGTAGAACGTTTAGACTTCGGAGTCAAAGATACCGAGTTCAAATCCAGCCCCGGACCCTAAAACAATGTTACCTTTGTTACCTTTCTGACGCGAAATTGATAGGAAAGTGGCGGATCCAGGGGTCCGTTGCTCAGAATATTGTAGCGCTACAATAATTGTAACTGGGCTCCCGCCACAATAAAAAGCGATTACCTTACAATAATTGTAGGCTACAATCCGCTACAATAGTTCTGAGCAACGGGCCCCGGGATATTTTAACCGGTGGGTGGCTATAGTACCAAGGGGTAATCAAAGCACACGTTAACTCTTAATTTTCCTAGTGGTCATTGCAGAAAAGCGAATTTAATAAATACATAAATTACGTAACAAATTGGTGGAGATTACATTCATTTGATAGTCTGAAATAACAAAAGCGTTTATGTTTAATAATTTAACTTGCAAGCGCAGCGTAATAATATTTGATATTGCCATTAGCCGCGACCGGTAAACTGTGAATCAAGCACCTGTGGCCTAAGAAAATTTCGTTCACCCATTGGATCCGCTGTCTGGTAGAACTGCAATATTCAGATAATTATCATCCTTGGTTTGTCAGTACCAGCCATGCAGTGCTTGCACGTTTACTGCAATATTTAGCGCTACGGATGTTGCGGGTTTCCTCCTACCCTATACTGACAAGCCGTGATGTAAGTGAAAGTCAGAACGAACCAATACAGCAGTTCCACGGTCATCTCTAGGAGATTAAATAGGTTATCACAGCACTATTGATGCCATGTGTCCACTCCGCCAATAAACACATCTCCCCTTGGCATTGTTTAGTGCGGCACTTCTCCTATCTACCTCATCTGGCGCTTCGTCTGGGCAGCATACCACGTGGCCGCCATTTCTACATCCGGGTACATGGAAAGGTACTTCGCCTCCCGGGAAGAGAACAGAGTCAAGTGGTTCATCTTTCTGACCAACTGGTGCTATCTTCTGCTGACCCTCACCGCCATCTTGGATCTGATCGTGGCGATGCATTTCTACATCAACCGCCAGGACTTTCTGAAAGGTATTTGTATGAAAATGGAACGATAATCGCATACGTTTTGTAATAACTTTAAAGGGGCAAGATCATACTTGCACGTATTTAATCATATTTTGTTTATATTTTTTTTATTTTTCTATATAATATTAGCAGTTAGTAAAAAAAATTATAAAAAAATACCATAAATATATTACGCTACATCGCCAATATAAAACTAGAGTGTTTCCCCATCTAAATATAGACTAGCCTATTATTCTAAATATAAACTA
>JAUTBX010049997.1:0-24083 GCA_032361465.1 Lepetodrilus tevnianus | reverse complement strand
TATTTCCTACAGGATTGAAGATACACAATCTGCCGTCAGATAATTATGTGTAATACCGTTAGAGCTGAGCGTGATGTGTGTACTTTATGGGTACTGTATTCATTGTATCATGTCAGAAAGATTATTGTTAAATGTGGGTATATTGTTATATTGGAAAGGGTATAAACCCGCTTAGCAACAATGTCGTGTTATACCCTGTATCCTTAATACAACACGCGTTCCTTTAAATATGTCTATCAGTATGCAAGCAATATCTGACTATCTTAAGTAATATCTGACTATGACAAATAATATCTGCCTAAAAAATTATCAATTGATATGGTTTAAACATATTTTATTTCAAAAAGACTAACTGAAAATGGATTGGCAAACAATGTCAATTGATATCTGACTATGTCAAGTAATATCTGACTATGTCAAGTAATATCTGACTACGTCAAGTAATATCTGACTATGTCAAGTAATAATCGCCTTCCGTTGTTACTCAGATTAGAATCGTCCCATTAATTCGGAGACTTTCGACAAACTCCGTTCGTCCGCCTTGCCGATTCTCTGATCGCGTTCGACTCTTGACCCACAAGAGCCTCGCTGGCGAACATGTCGCACCCCTTTGTACTACGTTGGAACCTGGGGACGCATAATCGGTTTGAAGCTATTGCAGACGGTGTTCATCGCTGCCAGATGTCCGACAATTACTCCACTGAATACGTTCTCTGCTGTTTCCCGCTTTAATATTGTATCTGGCTGTTTGTGTGTGGCCCATGCCGTGCCACCCTATACAGAACCGTGCCACCCTATACAGAACCGTATCAAAAACAGCTTACCAGCGCTCCACAGCTACAATTCGCTCCGCCCAAAACACGTCAATCCGCTCAGGAAATAACATCAATAAGGTATTAAGACGTAACTGTTCTCTCATGATCTGTCGCGGAAGATGTATTTGTACTTCGTAATAACCCGAGTAAAGCATTGTAACTAAGTATATTAACTTCCTTGAAAGAGTTGTCTGGTGAATAGCGAGGCGGGCTTTGACTGTTGACGCCGAGATTGGTCTTTCTACCGTAGGCATACCGCGCCAATCCCAGAACCCTTGTGTTACCTTGTGTTACCTTGTGTTACCTTGTCCCGACGTGTGACGAACATTTACAAGCAGACTCACACTAGACAACGGTTAGAATCAACAAACAAACCAATAACGTCTTGACGAAATGTATCTAAACGTCAACCATTGGCTTTCACCAGTTTTGGTCTGCGCACAAGTCAGTTTTCTATAGATTAGCGCAAGCTCCTTTCCTTTGTGACGTATTATTAAAATTTAGATATTTATTTTACATTATTATGAAAAGTACACATGTTCATGGCATGAAATATAATGGCTAAGCTTCGTTTGATGTGAAATAAATTAACACAAAAGTCTGTAAAGACTTATTTGTAGCAAAACCTCCACAAATGGCGCCCGTTCCAACAAGACTCTCGTACGTCTACGAGTGACACAACTTTGACTTGCACCAACATCCTTAATAAACTACCAGATTAGTATTTCCTTGGCAAAAAAAACCACCAGATGTAGTAATTAGCAATCATACATAATTGTACGTGAACATATGCATGCATATTAATAAACTAGTTTAAAAAGATGCTCGAAATAAAGCTATACGGATATGCAAACCAATACGCAAATACAATATGCCAGGCTATAGTTAGGGCGCGATTGGAGCGTTTAATCCCAAACAAGTGTTCATACGTCAGCGGTCAATTTACAATCTCCAATGTCATAATTCTAGATGATATATTAACACCCAATCAATAAGAAATTACCAAGCTATCTAACCTAAGCCGAGGATCGAACCAGGTCCGGATAATTGTCGCAATGTGTCCGTTTATGGCTTAATTATCTAACACACACCCGCACACGTGAAACGGTTGACACGAAGTATACACATGATATGGAGAATCCAAATCCAATTAATGTATCAGCGTATGTCAGAATATTTGTAGCGATACTTTCGTATCTAATTTTAATTAGATTGGGAGAATCTGAGATAATATATACAGATTAAATCCCTAATGCAGGATACCTACGATATCTAAAGACACGAGGTTAATAATCATGTTTAAGTTACGCGTATGAATACATACAAGTCAGTGAATTGTAAACCGCTTCACACATTGATAAGTGCATCAAAGGAAAAGAAACAACTTAAAGAACAATTATTATTACAAATTATAAACATTAATATTAAATGCTGTCGATTAGCACATCTAGTTTCCGATCGTAATTGTCACGTTTACTATTTCCATATATAGTACCATCTATAAATAGTAGTATGACATCATATTTCATTACGTCACACACGGCCAGAGCTCCATAATTTGCATAGTTATTAGTAGGCAAAGTAGCATGATACTCGAAAATACCTGTATATTAGTAAATGATTGTACTCATAAACGTACTTGAATTGCAGTCTTATCAAAAATATTTAGCCATGTAAACTGTTATGCAATCTTTTACCATACATGTTTAAAGTAATTATTTAACATGTTTAATAACATTTTAGTCAAAACTATACGAGGATCGGTTCACAATAATGTCATAGTATGACGAACATGAGCAATACAAGTTACATGTATATGTTTAATATTATATATATTGAAAGTAATAAATATCGGTTTAAATTAAATCTGTCAACGTCTGACAATGGTTTAAACAACTTCTCGCAACAATTTAATCTCCGGTATTTGTATGGGAGAAAAAATTGCTTACGTAAATCATTGGGAGTTTTTAAAAAAGTGTTACGTATTATTAAGGTAGATACGAAGTGTGCTCGTGTTTGATTGGCGACACCGACTTCTGTATGGTTTGGTACGACCCTTGTTACCTGTATACAGATCAGAGCAGACCTCTGCCAAGACAGGCGCTACAGTTAGCAGCTAGACAACCCCGCATGTCAGTTACCACGGCTGTAAGGAGGCCTTTCGCCGATATAATAAAACAACAATGAAATGCCCATATTATTTGTCGTGGAATTTAGAGGCTTTAACGGTATTATCGGCCTCAGACCTCGCTGCTTATCACTAACACGGGATTTGTTGCCGAGAAGACAGTAGAAAGATAGCCAGACAGCCAGACATGTTGTAGAGGGTCCAGTACTGTCTATAGTCGCAGACAGACAGACAGACAGACAGAAAGACAGACATGTTATAGAATCCAGTACTGTCTATAGTCGCAGACATACAGACAGACAGACAGAAAGACAGACACGGTTGTAGAGGGTCCAGTACTGTCTATAGTCGCAGACAGAAAGACAGATATACATGTTGTAGAGGGTCCAGTTATGTCTATAATCGCAGACAGAAAGACAGACAGACATGTTGTAGAGGGTCCATTACTATCTATAGTCACAGACAGACATGTTGTAGAGGGTCCAGAATTGTCTAGTCGCAGACAGACAGAAAGACAGACATACATGTTGTAGAGGGTCCAGTACTGTCTATAGTCAAAGACAGACAGACAGACATGTTGTAGAGGGTCCAGAATTGTCTAGTCGCAGACAGACAGGCAGACAGACAGACATGTTGTAGAGGGTCCAGAAGTGTCTAGTCGCAGACAGACAGAAACACAGACATGTTGTAGAGGGTCCAGAATGGTCTAGTCGCAGACAGAAAGACAGACAGACATGTTGTAGAGGGTCCAGTACTGTCTAGTCGCAGACAGATAGACAGACAGACATGTTGTAGAGGGTCCAGTACTGTCTAGTCGCAGACAGATAGACAGACAGACAGACATGTTGTAGAGGGTCTAGTACTGTCTAGTCGCAGACAGATAGACAGACAGACAGACATGTTGTAGAGGGTCCAGTACTGTCTAGTCGCAGACAGATAGACAGACATACATGTTGTAGAGGGTCCAGTACTGTCTAGTCGCAGACAGATAGACAGACAGACAGACTACACGCCACGAAATTCTAGTTCGAATCCAGCCTTGAGATCTACTCCTAGATGCAGAATACAATAGTTCCCATTGTGGACTAGATGGGTGAAACGTATGCATGCATACTACCGGGTACCCATGTACGACGCTTTGGTTCAACTGCATCGCCCGTAGATCGTGAATCGCTAAAAGTTCTCTCAACTTGGGCGCAAGGAAATGTGGTCGGAAACGGTGATACATCCCAAAGCAGTCTCCGTATAAAGAGATTCACATCCAAAGATATTTAGTTTGGTTCTGAATTCGTGTTTCTATCGATTGTAAGATGCATAGTTTTATTTCTGTAATGGTATGGTATGGTTTTTTTCGTGGTTTTTTGGGGATGGTTTTTTTTTCAAATTGTCATAGTATATTCTTAATATATGACTGTAAAGAGGACATTGAACATATGTACTTATTAGTCGTGTTTAATGTAGTATTGCCGCCGTTTAGATGTGTACGGTAGAGTAGACCTGTAATAGAATGGTGATTAATTGTTTTACAATGTAATGTAATTCAAAAAATATCTATTGCTTTATATTTGTCTCGTATACGACATCCTAAGTATTGGTAAACAGAAGAAACCAGATGTTAACTGTTTAAATAATCTTAAAAATAAATATAAAGATACTGTTAAATTGATAGCTCAAGTTGTGGTGAACAAAACTGTCACATGCTGTCGAATGTCATAGATATAGAGCGTATCTTATCAGCCATACCAATAGCACACAGAAGTAGTAAGCCTTGATGAGACTGTGGGTATCCCCATAATTCCCCCGGAATACCAGGGAGAGTCGGGGGCTTACTCGAGGGGGGAAGGTCGTGTCCTCCTAGACGCTGGTTGAGAGAGAAGAAATAGTCCGCTTTAATCCCAAGCCAAAACAAAGCTCTTTCGCGAATTAAAACGTGCTTGGTGTTTAGAGACGGCTGTCGTCGATGACATAGGCCATGTTCCCGCCAAAATAGCACAGTGCGAGTAAGAAGCCATGAACAGCGGGGCAAGTCTAGATGTCTGGGGAGAGGGTGATTCCCCACTCGTTGGCTCTATTAATAAAATAATCCCAATCAGGAGGGATGGCAAATATACGATGTATTTGTATGTCACCTTCTGAATATGTCTATTTGAATATAAAATCCTCTTCTTCTTCTTCTTCTTCTTCTTCTTTTTATTCTTTGTTGTTGTTGTTCTTCTTCTTCTTCTTCTTCTTCTTCTTCTTCTTCTTCTTCGTCGTCGTCGTCGTCTTCTTCTTCTTCTAGCTTCTACTGATGACTTTGCTGATGATGATGATGCTACAACTATAATATTTTTTATTTTACAATGTCGAGCCGCTTTCAAGATTATTTCACATAATTATCACGGCTTGCCAGTTTATGGCAGCATAAAACCCACAGCATCCGTACTGCTAGCAACGGCTGGTACTGACACACCAAGGACAATTACTGCATTACTACTACTACTACTACTACTACTACGACTACGACTACGACTACGACTACGACTACTACTACTACTACTACTACTAATAATAATAATAATAGTGCTGCTGCTGATCAGACAACTACTACTACTACTACTACTACTACTACTACTATTATGGCTGCGAATACTACTACTACTACCAATACTACTACAGTAATAATAACAACAATAGACGGTGCTACTACTACTACTACTACTACTACTACTACTACTACTACTATTGTTATTACTGTTGTTGGTGCTGCTGATGTTGGCGCTGCTGGTGCTAGAACTGAGAATTTACACGTGTACATATACATGTAGCTAGTTTGTGCATGCTCTTCTCCACGGAAGCACTGACATCATGTAGGCTACTGTAGCTAGCTGACTCCCGGCCTCCGCCACTGCAGGGCTGCAACACTACGCCCAGTCAGCGGATACGGAAACTCCCGAAGCTGAATCATTGATGCCGCTGACAGCCGATGAGATCAGAAATCGATCTCCGATTATCGCCCCCTCTCATCCTCCCACCCATACCCCACCCCCTGACTCACAGGCGAGAGCTCATTGCTGGAGTGACTACCAGTCTCTCCCTGTACACAATGCTGCTCTGGCGAGCGACTCCCCGGCGTAGTAGTGTGTACATCTCAAGCCAGCCAAGCATGCACCGCGTCTATAGTAGTAGGTCTAATAGCTAGACACTCAGCTTGTATAGCGTCTCTCTCAGTCTCTTTCTATCGCTCTCTTTTCCTCCCGTCCCTTTATCTCACGGACCCGTCCACCGGACCACAGACACCCTAGCGCCCCCCCCCCCCCTCCCCCTTCGGGAGCTGGGCCCAACCCTCGGACAGTCTGCGGGGAATCCACTGAGCGGTACCCACCGAGCCCACTATATGTGCGCTGACTAATACAACTGGCCGAATGTTCAATAACCGTAAATCGACTATTGATGAACCCACGCATTAACGGTATCCCGTCAAAGATTCGGCAATGGCTGCGCATAATAATACGGAGATAGATCGCACAATTCTGTGATTGTATCAGCTTATGGATATACTTGGAGGGTGCGCTAGCTCTTTTAAGAAAGAAAATAGCAATTTCCTACTTATAAACTAAGTCTACTTCAAGGTGATTTTATTTTACCCAACAACAACACCTGCCCCTAGTACTACCCACTGTACAACTATAGTGTAATGTGCTGTGCTAATGTTCACTGTTTCATAATATACCGTTACAAGCGTTAAAAGAAAATGTTAATAAATATTAATTTCTATTTCCGATCACTCCTCGCAATAGCCCAGTGAATAACGTTATCGCTGTGTTGTTTTCTTGCTTTTGTGTTCGACCGTTTTCACAACGATTGAATTTCATTTTAGTTTTCATTTATTTATAAATTCGAAAGACGATACGCGTGTATTTCCATTCTGTCGACCCCCGTATACACAAACCCAACGTTATCTTGATTAACAAATCGCTCGGTTTCTGTGGACATCTAATGAACGCATGACTGTTAACATTGCCGGTGAAACGCTGGAGAACAAATGTGATCAAACTAATCCCAGGTAACGATTCTAAGCCAAAGAAAAGTATTAAGTTAGACAATGACGAATACAGCCCCCCGTTGTACACGCATAAACAAGGTACTTACCATGGCACGAATACTGTTATGTTTATTGAAACTATGCATGCGTAATACCCGTGAAGAAAATAGATGCATGCATGAATATTATGCGCGTTCTAAGAAAGGTGTCGATATTAAATTAAGTTTGGGCCATGAAAATGTTTTCTAAATAAAGAAATATATGAAGGATAATAATAATAATAATAATAATAATAAATAATAATAATAATAATAATATATAATAATAATAATAATAATAATATATATAATAATATATATACTAATATATATAATAATAATTATATATAATAATAATAATAATAACACAGTTATTGTCATTGGTATTGTTATTATTGTAGTAATATTATTAATAATATAACATCAATTATTATAACAGTGGAAATAGTAAGTGTTTTAAAATGATAATCAATACATATAGTGGTTTCTCTATTTTGAAATTACAATTAATGATACTGTACACGTTACCGCATGGCCGACGGTAACTCATACATATCTAGCGATACCCTTTTATAAGGCTGTTTTTAAAGACGCTCAGTCCGACTGTAGACTAACGACTATAGTCACTGTTTCCCCCTTATGTTCAGCTCTTTACAAAGTCAGGTAAGTATGTTCCAATTGTGGGTGGTCTTAACGCAAGGAAGATCTCGGCTTAATCCACGGAGTCTCATCGCTGTAAGCGCAACAATGCGACCCCCTTTTATTTTATTATTTTTTTATGCGTAAGGTGGGAAGACAAGCTCGGAATAAACGCCAGCTATACGGGAAACAAATGAATAAAATCGTCCACAAACGTTTTTGGGAAATCGTTAAGAAAGGAAATATATTATTGGTATGATAATCAAACTAACGACGCATCATAATGCAAGTGGTATGAAGTTGAGATGATTTTGTAATAAATCACAAATGTAATTCCCTCGCTGTCGATGTCTGTATTGTATTTATTTTCAATATAATCGTCTAACATGGTGTAAACACTCCGGGGTTCAGTCTTCAGAACGTAAATGTTATCATCTGACATCCTGATATTCAAACCCAATGCAAACGCACGCAATGACGTCGGTCGTGTTGATTAAATCTACAGCTGATCGTGTTTTAAAATTTTATGTAATGTCAGATATACATATTACAACTGCTAATTACTTCCTGCGTTGAACTATGCCTGTACTAGCCTTATATAGACTGCTCGTGCTCTTTACAGACTTTAGTAGCAGTTATCAACATCCGAAAAATAGTACTACAAACCCTTATATGGATGCGGTCGCCTTCAACCATCGCGGAGAAATAATTCGTTGTGGCCCTAGCTAGACCGACGTACAGTGGATGTAATTATTTAATATCTGACATTTCCAAGTTTCATAAATAAAAGGAAATTGGTATTGATACAACCCTGATAGTATAATGTTCAGCGTGTTATTAAAATAGTACCGTTCCTTATACGGAGTGAAATTAACCGTTGATTGACGCCTGTCATTCTTCTTGATAAAAAAAATTATGTCGTTATTAGAATAACATTTCCGGGTATTGAAAATAATATGTTATTAATTATAAGACAATAATTATTTAAAATAAAATGCCATTTAATAAAATTTAGATATTGGACATCAGATATTAATTGATTTGTGGTACTTTTATTTGTATCAATATTCATAAATTCCGGTATGATGTTATAGTAAATATAGTAAATCTAGTAAAGGTGTGTTTCATTTTTATTCATTCGATTAAATGGGTAATCATGAAATAAAATAATAAATATTGTATCATAGTAATAATATTGAACTTAAAATTAATGTTTAACGCTATATGTTGTTTTTTCTCCTACTTGTTTCGATTTGATTATATATTAAACGGGATTTCTTTTTAAATGAATGGGTTTTTTTCCCTCTCGATGCGTGCTTCTCCGTGCGATTAACCCTCTCCCTGCTGGATTAGGCAACATCACTGCTCATTAGGACATGTCCTGTTGCCTTCAGCTGGCAGAGGGTTAAGCACCAAGTACTGATGATGATACAACTGCGGGATCATCCTCGTTAGTGTTATTAGGGATAGGACCAGAAACTCTCCACACTGCCGATGGACGTCTCGACGTGATAGTTCCAGTTCATTACACGGTACTTCCTGTCCTTCGCACTGAACCGGAAACACGGTTAAAACAAACAGGGGGGGTGCAGTGCCACAGACGAGCACCTGTAGCACCGAATGTACAAAACCATGATTAGCGCTCCACCCCCCTTTTTTTCATTCACCCCCTCTTTCCCCACACACACCTAACCTCGTAAAATTAAGTAAAATTACCGGAAGTACAGCAGTGAAAAAAAGGATACATCCAACAAAGAAAGTTTATCTCTGGTAACTGTTGCGCGGTGATTGGCGAATCACCTATCTCCAAAGTTGTCACGTATCGCAATCAGCAATAAACTCTTGACATGAAGCCATTTGGAAAGTAAAATTATTGTTTATAGTCTGCGGGAGCAACCTGACGTAGTATCTATTAGTGTACAGTTGTCTTGAGAGCCATTTCCGGAAACTACAACTACGATAAGATGTTTGATGAGCGCGAAGATAACAAACACGTGTTATGAAGACGTGTGAAATAACCCCTCCCCCCCCCTTTCTAATCAAATCTTCCTCCCTCAGTCGGCCGCTCCCATATAGTAGGCCACAGACTCTTTATTACTGTAGGCTTAGAAGCCTCGAAATGTATATGTAATATTTAAGAGCAAACGAACTTAATTTATATCGTAGAATTGGAATAATATTTTTCTGAACATTTATATACTGTAATATTTTGTTGCAACCTATGCAAGAGTGCAATATATTCAAAAACAAATGAAAGTAATGGATGTATCATTATATTTTAAAATATATTACAAAAGTTAAGGGGTAATATTAATGGTATTAAATAAAATAACGTAAAGGGAGTGAGTGGTGTATCTCAAATAATTAAAACTAAATCTTCGCAATAAAAATAAAATATCGCATGGAGGTTGTTTTTTTACCGCTAAAAACCTTTCAGAAAACTCTAATAATCCGATTATTTTTTTCATTTTTTAAATTTCTAATATAAGAATGGTTCTGTTTTGCGGTCGATGTGATGTTGAAAGCTCCTTGTCACTAGAGCCGTCTAACAAGGCATCGGTGCCGACATCGGACAGAGAGCACATTGAACGTCAGCCTCGTATTGATGTTCGTAATTCCTGGATGAGACCTCTCTGACAATACTAAGTGGCCATGTCTTGTCAGCACATGAAGAAGTCGTTAAAATATCGAAATGACAGCAAATTAAGTATAAAAATATCCCGATTCTATATTGATGATCAATTTCCAGTTTCATAACCGATTCTCCCACTCGATGTCCGTCTATGTACCGATCTATGCCCAAGAAGAATATTTTCAGATTCCGTTACAAACCTCTATCCGGCAAAAAGGATATATTTAGATAATTGATTTAGCAATTTGTTACCCAGAAGCAAGAAGCCCGTCCCGTTTTGTTACTAATTTCATAATCAACCACCCACTACAACTGATTGCGCATACCGTTAAACATTTCGTCGAGCTATTAATATACATCAGTTATATTACCTTTGTTTTCAATAGTGTTATCACGAATAGAGAAAATCGCTGTGTTCCTTAATTGCTTCCGCTACTCATCGAGATAGTCTCCACCTCTTTCCTTCACCGCCGCTGAAATAACGCTCGCTTTTATAGTATCCTATGCTAAGAAAACCTTCTTGGTAGTCGTGCAAAAGTATAGGTGCATATGGCGAAGACAAAGACCAAAGTAGTTTAAAACTATACCGGGTGGAAATCATTCTTTCTACCCGTATTCGAGATGGAATACGACTGTAAGCGGGGAGAGACCCCTGAAATCATTGGTCAGATTTAGTGCTTGATTGGCAGCGCTATAGCTCCGCCCCACATAGTAGTATAAATATAGAGCAAAGGGTCTCATCGCCATCATACGTTGTGAGACGTCCGAGCCCAACGAGCTATATATACAGTAAGTACCTTTACGCTTAGCTCTGGTTACACGCTGACAGTACGTAACTTTGACTTCAGTTACATTTTTCCAAGGAAGTCTTGTTTCGACGGAGCGGTGCCGTCGCTTGTCCTGTTACAAGGAAATGAGAAAATGTCTCGCTACCGCTGCCGACAGTATTTACACACGTGGACTTAATATGACAGCGCTATGAAATTCTGACGGCTTGTGAATGAATATTTAATGATGTCTTGTTCATTAATTTAACGTTGTATGTCATCATTCTTAGGGTCCCGTTTGTATTCATTTTATTCAAATGCTAAACTGGCTGTCATCCGGTAACGCGGGCCGCTTACACCACTAGATAGCGATCGAGCTCCATTCATAGTAATATACCTGTGTGAATACGACCGTCTGATAGGACATATCCAGGTGAATGATATTTCATGTGATTGCGGCATACCGCAAGCTGGCCATTCCAAATACCATACCGTTATGTCTAATTATAAGTTCTGATGTAGTGGTGGAGTATTTATAGTAGATTGTCGTATCCCGTAAGATCAAACCGACTTTCGTCAACACAGTATAGCCTACTACGGGAAGTTCCTCATACATTCTCCGACTTTTTAACCGGTACCTATGTGATATTTTATTTTATTCTGTGAATGAATACTATGCCGCGAATAAGACTTTTCCTTACGATCAAACGCGCATATTTTTAAATATTTTATTTTTCGGTATTGTTTACTATATGACGTCTACAGCGCTTCTTGAAACAGCTGACGCGGTTGTAGTAGTTGCTAAGTCCCCGCGTTCGGATACACCCAGACGAACCTCCGATGTCGCTTGGTTTCTGTTAGCAGTGGACACGTTGAATTCGGGACTGCTTCTATGTATTCTGTCCCCGGCAGTCCATACACCGCGCCTCCGGGTCCCAGGGCATAATAAATAAGAAAACCTCAGTGTACATTCATTCATTCATTCATCCGTTCGTTCATTCACTCTTGCGTTGGGACTATATTGATTAAGCGGCACGTGGAGTATTAGTATCACACCGCCGGTGTATAGGGAGGGGGAGAGTAGAAGAACTTTATGGAAATGTACGTAAATTAATACTTCAAAGTTTACGAATCGATTACGTCGGATTTTAATGACGTTACGCCGGGATCGATGTCGGCTGATAACGTTATCGTATACGGTGGCGTATGTAGCGAGTAGGGTCGTCTACGGTGGCGTTTGTGGAGAGTTCCAACCCTGACCGTCGGGGGCTGTGTTTGTGTTTCCGCACGGAGAGAGAGAGTGGTGGAACGCCGACGACAGACAGGTGGCTGAAACAGGTGTCGGCCGGGGTTCTGCAACTCTTGCCTGTCTATCATCATCTGTTATGTAACATGCGCGCTACACCGCGAAACCATACCAGCTCTCCATCTAGTTTGCCTGTCCCGTTAGAAACTCCGCCTATGATCACAATTAACACCGCTCGGCGGAAATTACTTCTCTGGGCTATCAAGTGACAGGGGACCCAGATACCACATGCAGGTGCTTAATTGCGATTCTAAGCACACCGATTTGAAAATAGTCAAACCGTTTAAAGGCGATGTGTTAAATTGGCTCCGAGCGCGAGACTATCATATCTAGACGTGTGACTTCAAAATATGCCGAGTCACATCCATATACATGTAATCGTATGCTTGTCTCACCTGATGTCATTTTCTGGTTTTTTTCAGAACGATAACGACGCCTGAACGTTTACACGGAACTATATACCCTAACTTGTGCTTCATCGTGTGTGGACAAATACATCTGTGACTTTGGATTAACACTGAACATATAATTCTATACTATGGCGGCAGTGACACTTTACCTGGCTGTGTTAGCCATCGGATTGGCTGCGGCCTACGTCAAATTCCTGTACAGGAGACGGTAAGCATTTTAAAATTAAATTATCTTACAGTTTTATTTATTTCTATGTATTTTTCCTAATATTGTTGTTGTTATGGTAAAATATAAACTATACAAAATGTCGAGTCCCGCTATAACACGTTACGTTGTTTAAATGCTTCAATATATCTGTTTCTATGTCATGATGTGACCATAATTCAATATCATTATGTCCATGTTACGTTACCTCTGACGGCTAAAGTTACATCAACGGCATCGATCTCTGACAGTCTACTCGGATTCTAGTATTTTCTATCGATTGCATTGTCATGCCCGGTCCCATACTTGTTCACAGCGTTAGGCGGATATTATTAGCTAATTCTGAACAATATTGGGTGTATATTAATTGAATTGTATTATTGCAGTCTGATAGAGTGTTAACAAGATAGTGTCGCGATTAATTACTATATTTTCTTTCACTTGTCATCTAAATAAATTGTTGCTAAGTAGTCTAAATACTAGGCAACTGGTAATAAAACAAATTTATATAAATGTCGTTTTGAACGTTACAATATTATACTTTCCTTCTAATATCCGAGTACGTATTAAATTCGTGTTTAATGTAATTCTGAGAATATTATTTATGTTCATGAACTCTTCTAATATTTACTAATTTAATTTACGATAATTCTACCCGAAATTTCCATGTTTAAAAATTCATTAAATGATTGTACTTCAACATATCTACTTCTACTTTTTTGTATTTATGAAATTCCTTTACTTCAATACCTCTAAATAAATATGTTTATATTCTTATACTTCAATAATACTATTTGTTTGTTTTGTTTTATTTTATTAATAATATTTATTATATATTTATTGTTATGTTTTAAATATTACTACTTTTCAATATTTATATTTATATGTTTTAATTTAATTTCAGACGAGAAGGTGAGCCTCCAATTGTTCCTGGTAATATTCTGTTCGGAAACGGCAAGGAATTTGCCCAGCACGCCGTGAGGTTCCTCCACAAGTGTAGACGAAATTTCGGAGACATTTTCACGATCCGTTTTTTAAACCAGCACCTTACCATTATCATGGACCCTCATTCTTACGAGAACTTCGCTAAGGAGCGTAATTTCGACTTCGATCCAATCCAGAAGCAAGTGAACCATAATGTGTTTAGCTTCGAGCTTGTGGACGCCAGGAAAATGCTGAGCGAGGCCGGGAAGAAAGTGAACGGACGTCATCTCCAGTCGGGGATGGTAAACTTCTCGGAGAATTTACAAACTGCTTTCGACAAAGTCACCAACGTTGACGTGAACGGCAATATTGTGAAAACTACGGGAGACCAGTGGGGACAAGACGGACTTCGCGCTCTGGCGTCCAAGACCATCTTCGCGGCACTCTTTTACACGATATTCGGACACGGCGACGCCGTGGCCGAGTTCGATCCTCAAGTGTTCCACAAAAGCTTCGACATCTTCCACAAATACTTCAACTACATGTGGCTGGGGATGCCCGCCAAGATGTTCCCGAAGGCAATGGATGCCCTGAAAGTTCTCTGTCAGCAGCCCAGCTCGGCGGATATGCTTCAGAGGGAGGGAGTGTCGGAGTACATAAAGTTCGCCACGGAATTCATGAAGGAGAACGCGCAGACGGAACAGGATATCATCGGCCACAACCTCGTGTTCCTCCACGTCAACTACAACACCTTCCGGTTGTCCTTCTGGGTCCTGTACAGTCTGCTCCAGCACAAAGAGGCACACACAGCACTCTCAGACGAGATCAAGGACTTCGTGGAAGAGAAACGCCACCTGTCCGAGAGCGGCAAGGCCGTGGACATCCTCATCGAGGAGTTTGACAAGCTTCCTATTCTAGGTAGGTGTTCTTGTCCCTTTCATCGTCCCTGTCATCGTCTTCTTTTAGAAGGTTCCCGCTGTGACTTAAATAAATAATTCAACCACTCACGTCTTCTTCATCATCCTCTTCATATCTAACGTAAACATAACGTTTTCTCATTGGTAAATATAAACTGAAATAATGAAAATAATATATTTCAAAATACATTGAACAATATTTGTAATAAATACCATTAGGTTTGTGTGGACATATATGCAGGAAATACATTTTAGAAATGTGTAATGACAATATTTATTTTGTGTTTTGCAGACAGTATTATTAAAGAGACACTGCGCGTGACGAGTGGGGTCTTCATGGTGCGATACGTGTCTGAAGATGTCGACTTTGAGATGGAAAACGGCGAGAAACATAAATGCAGGAAAGGCGACCGAGTGGCAATCTATCCACCAGCTATCCACATGGATCCGGAGATCTTCGAAGATCCTGAGGTGTGTAGCGTTAACACTGACACAAAGCAAATTTAACATGGTATTTGAGTTAATAAAATACCGCGAGTATGCCTTTAAAATCAATAGTATCAGTGTCCAAACAGACAGCATGCACTTTATATATCCTCCATCCCTTGCAGAGCATTGCACGAACCTTCAAGTTTGCTTCCGAATAAATTTGATGAAATAGGGCTGTGTAGTTAACTCGTTTCCCTGTTTGCAGTTGATTTCAATAGTACATAAAGGGGCGACTAGCTATTTGGAAAGAGACGACGGTTAGACATAACTGATGTTCAACTTCCGAGGCCTTGTTATATGAAAAAAACTCCGTTTGATTGATTCAATATTGTCCCCGCAAGGAGAGGATGAAATAAAATAAAAAATAAATTTTAAGAAAAAAATTATATGTGTCGGTTTCGTCGTTAGCGTCAACGAATAGAGAAAAAGTCGTTATATCGCAGTGTTTAATTGATAGTCTGTGTTCCGGGGTTTGCGGCTGGACATGTAGAGGAGGGGGAGGGGGAGGGGGAAGGGGTGTTTGAGGTTTAATGTCACAAGGAAAGAGTAACAATATTTACTATTGCGGCTTGCTATGGTATGTCTGGTCTGCCCGTCCCTAAACGAACTTTGACCTTTCGCGAACGTTACCAGTGTTGGGAGGAAGGTAAAGTTATTTCCTCAAACCATGGCCGTAAGAAAATGGGTGGGGGGGGATGCTTTTAGTTTTGACGGTGTCTTGTGTACAAGTTGGTGTCAAACAGGACCATTTTAACATGTGTGTTCTTTTTGTTTACAGGAATTCAAACACGACCGCTTCGTCGATACCAAGTTTTACAAAAACGGAAAGGAGTTGAAACACCCTATCATTGCGTTCGGTTCATTGTGCCCGGGAAAGAAGTATTCACTCTTGCAGATAAAATGGTTCCTTATTAACCTCATAAACAGCTTCGACATGCAGTTGTTAGACGGGGAGAGCACGACACCTGATGTTAATTTCTATGGACACGAAATTTTGCCACCAGTTAACGATGTCCAAGTGCGGTACCGATTGAAAGACAGTGCACACCAACTGAACCTCGTGTCTCGGAGGTCTCCGCTGTGCTAATATCGTCAAGCAATTGTATTATTCTACCTAACTTATTGAACACTTGAGACTTTGAAATAGTATTTTTGTGAATGGAAGACTGTATGAAGCCGCATGAATCTCAAACAAGAAGCGAAGCAGGTCAACAGACATCTCGCGAGAAATCACGAGATTTTAACATTTTTCTACCTAGTGTGAACCTGCCCCCCTATCCCCCTGTACAGAGAACTGTGGATGGTTGCTATAGATACGCATTTAGATCGTCTATGTTACGGGTACACGTGCAAGAGCGAAGGAACCGTGAGTGAACCAAAGACAAATGACTTTGAGTGAGGACACTGAGTTTTGTTTTCGTTAAACTGGACCGGCTGTGTGTGTGCTGAGGACCAATATGAGGACACTAGAGACTGTACCTAGTCTATATATACAGCAGAGCTAAAGTGGCGCCTGCGCTCTGTCTACCTTGAGTGACATGATCAGAAAGTCCCTTAATATACCCGTTGATCGCAGAGTTCTATAGAACTGATCTGGACGCCACAAATAATATTTATTGAATTTGAGAGAGATGGAAAAATATGAAAATATGACAAATATTTGTTTGAACGATATTATATACGTTTCATATCTATTTATTGTTGATCTGGAGGCCGACTTAGGTGTTTAAACACATTCTCGATTACGTTATTGACACAGTGGCTAATATTGTGGTTTTGTTTGATATTCATTTTCGGTTTGTTACAGTTTTGGGAATTTTTATGACAAATTTCCTGAGTTTCCCACCCCGGTCTACATCACGTGACGTCATTGTCGTTTCATTCACCATATCTCCAATTGTCATTGTTTTGTGTATTTCATGATTTTTTTACATAATCCACAAGACGTTCATTAGCATACACATACATATATTATAAATATATACATATATATATATTTATTAAATTGACTATGTTTACCCCCCTTTGACAAGAAAACATTCGAAGTGATGTTTTCTTACGATGATCACGAAGCTGGTCATAGCTGAGTTCTATATTCTTGCGATGTGTTATTGTGCTGATGGTCACGTGATATATTTCCCGTGATCCCACGCATCGCTGTTTGTGCTATGGACACTATATTCGAGCAGATGTGTTGCTCGACTGCCCGAACTGTCATAATACCATTTGGATCACGCCGACATGACTAATTTATTTTGTATGTATATAACATTTATTTAACTCTCGTCTCTCTCATCTGGTGCTGAACAACAAATAAATAATTTATTGACAAATATTTATGTTTTTTGTTTTCAATGACAACAACTGAGAACACTCTATTCCTGCGCTCGTACTGGACATTATTATTATTATTATTATTATTATTATTATTCTTTTTATTATTATTATTATTATTATTGTAGTTTCTCTCCTTATTTTTCTTCTTCTATTATTATTTTCTTCTTCTCCTGCTCCTCCTATTCTTCTTCTTCTTCTTCTTCTTCTTCTATTATTATTATTATTATTAAGTGGTCCATCGAAGTATATGTTCTCATGAACAGAGCTGTACCAGAACACATAAGAACACATAAGAACACATTAATTGTGTTCGGATATGACCGCGTTGTGACATGGAGAAAATATATAATAATGATTTACAACAATGATTGCAAGTTACAAAGTAAGAGATATATTATTGATAACATGACTGGAATTAAATATAGTAGACGCACAACGTTTAATAAATGGCTAACAATGTCGGAATAAGAACAGAAATAATTGAGGACACAATCAGGTGGCGAATTCAACATATGTGCAAGTCTTCAATATTATTATTATTATTCTTTTTACTATTATTATTATTAGTAGTAGTAGTAGTATTATTATTAGTAGTATTATTATACACATTTATACAGCGCATATATCCAGAATAACAGCACGAGTACAGTACTAGATCATAGTTAAAGACCTACAACCACGGTTTATATCGCAATAAGAAATATGAAAATCTGAAGAGAAAATATTGAAAATCAGTACTAGCGGTAGAACATACGAGAAATCAAGCTTGTTGCCCAAATACATTCGTGTAGACAAATCAAATACTTTCAAATAAATGTGTCGATAGACATGGTTTTATTCTCACATATCATTATAAACGTAGTCTACATGTACACAATTCAGAAAGCATATAACACTATACATACGGTATACAACTTGTTTTCAATAATCGAAATCGACTTACAGGGCCGGTGACAGGGCTCACACTGACAAATTATATCAGAAAGCGTAGTGCATTACATGAATACTTATATATAGTCTGGAGCGTTCTACATAGATTTAGTGACTGAAATATAAATTCTACATAATTCACAATATATCAGTTTCATAGACAGAATGTGCAACAGGTTTGATATATTCCACATGTTGAAGATTTTAGGTTGTATAAAGCCGATACAGAATATACATTTTCAAACACTAGAACTACTGAGTATTCAGATTGTATTTTTTTTGTTTTCTAATTTTGTTTTGGAGCAGTTTTCAAAATGTGTTCACTTATATCACGGCTTGTCAATTTAGGGCAGAAGGAAACCCGCAACACCCGTAGCGCTAAAGGTTGCAGTAAACCTGCGAGCACCGGTACTGACAGACCAATGGTGATATCTGCTTTGCCACTCTACAGAGAGCAAATCCTATAGTATGCAGTCACATGAATGTTTTATCGTTTCCGAAGTCAGTTTTCTGTTGTAAGTCTGTTGTGATCCAATTAAAGAGTAATATTAGTCGATGGCAGATAAGAGTATGGGGTTTGTGTATGAAGGAAAGTGGTGGGGGTGGGGTAAGAAGGAAAGTGGAGGGGGTGGGGTAATGGTTGTGTGCGCTTTAACATTAAATCCCCCAGCCTCACGTGCAGACACGCCCACAGGGTTGACGAGGAAATGATATCCCACCACCCCACCATGCACGAATACCTCCACGTACAATGTCCCAGAAATAATTTAAAACGTCTCTGAAAGAAACGAACATGCAAACTTCGCATAGAAATCAAACACCCTTTCTTGTCGCGACGTTTATACATAATTTAACCGCTCTATGATTTCACAGGATATATAGCACTTAATCATTCACCCACGATTTTTTTCTTGTTATTTCTTTGGTGTCGAACATCGATACATGTACGTTTTTTCTCTGCTGGCGGGGATACTAGTATGTCTATATATATTGTGGGCGAATGCAATTACCGTATGTGGAAAATATCGTCATTATCGTGACCATTAGCTAAACATATCGTGTGTAGTGACCATCACAAGCTGGTTATGACATTACAGTCGATCATATTTAGCAATGTTTTAATTATGAACGCAGCTTTGACTTGGTTAGAAGCACGTGTGTGTGTGTGTGTGTGTGTGTGTGTGTGTGTGTGTGTGTGTGAGAGAGAGAGAGAGAGAGAGAGAGAGAGAGAGAGAGAGTGTGTTAGTGTGTTAAATAAGTTTATACCACGCATAATGAAACTTGTTTCTATTTGATGGAAAGGGTGGGTAGTGAACGCTTAATTAAGGCGAATTCATGTATTTACACAATTTCGGCATGCTTGTTAGAATCAGCCGCGTTATTTGACCCAAATACTTTCTCTAGAGAACTGCTCGGAGCATAGCCCTAGACAGGCATGTCGTTAGATTCATAATTATAATACAATAATGTCACGTCAAATGGTATTTAAATAGAAACGTATTAGAAATTAGGATTTTAAAAGAGTTAACTTGAAAGGCTTATAGCAGTGAGGAACACACGATCAAACGCTATGTCGGATAATATCATTTATTTCTGGCAAGATCGGTTATCCTTACACGTACATTGTCGTTGCAGATTTGCAATTGAATAATGACTATTTTTCGTTATGTTTGTTAACTCTAGCCTGTCCGATCTCGTATTGAGCTGACTACACCTCTACATCGTTCAATGTAGTAAAAAGGTGGTCCCAATGTGACAATGAACTGTCGAGTTAGATTAACTCCGGCCAAGCTTTTACAATAAAGCAGTCTTTCATACCAGACATAATGTAACTCGACGATATTGGAATATATTAATTTCCAGTAATCTACTGTATGCTGATAATTATATTGAGCGGATTTCAAACGCCTTTCCAAGTTGGGAACACTAATTTTCACTTTAGTGTATGTTGTCAATAGAGAGGGTTTTAACATCCAGATCTGTGTTGGCTTTAGTTTGATTGTGTTCCATACATGGACTCCCTACATGGCTTAATTCTACTGTGTCTACTGACTAGTCGTTTCCAGTAGGGCTAGAATAAGCGTCACGTGACATGTTAGGACGCTAAATGCGCTGTTTGGAGTTCGCAGTACGAGCGTTAAGTCGCGATATTGTAGGGGAATTGTCACGTGGTTCTTCCGGCAAGAAAACGCAAATTTGTGGAATGTTTGTTAGCAAGTTAACTTTAAAAGAATTTATAGTGTTGCATGATTTAGTTTCATCCAAAGTGAAAATAAAGTTTATATTTTATATTCTACTTTTATAATGTTTTTGTTCTTCTTCTCCTCCTCCTCCTCCTCCTTCTTCTGCTTATTCATCCTCTTCTTCTTGTTGTTTATTGTTGTTGTTGTTCTTCGTCGTCGTCGTCATCAACATCATCATCATCATCATCATCATCATCAACAACACCACACCATCATCACATTACATCATCATCACCATCATCATCAACACCACCAACACCACCATCATCATCATCATCATCATCATCGTCATCATCGTCGTCGTCGTCGTCTAAGTCATATGTATGATAGCACACGTGTTTTTATTGTCTATAGCTTTACCCAACTCTCCAAAATCCCACGAATTAAACACATAATTTGATAGTGTTAGAGCCGACCTCACCTGTCGACTGACCCACACACTGACCAACATGATCGTAATTGAGCCCCACCTCCTCCACACACACACACACACACACACACACACACACACGCGCGCGCACACACACACACACACACACACACACACACACACACACGCACACACGCACGCACGCGCGCGCTAATATAGCCCACGTATAATTAGAATAGTTGCTAATTCAGCAACTAATTCAGCAACGTTCAAATGTCAGCTGTTGACAGTAGCCTACGTTGGCGGCACGTCATGGAAGTCAGGTAAATGGAACACGTTAATCACTGCAACATCGCCGACGTTAATAGCTCGCATAATGTCAACATGTAACAGTATCCGGATATACACGTGTTTACGCCTGCTACTTACATATTACCGTAAATACACTTTGTCTGTGTGGTCGTAATAAGGTTAATGAAATATCTAAATATTATGGAATTTCCTATTTTCATTATTCTTTAATGATATTAATAACTGGTATTATATTTATTCATCAGATAAATTTTTCGATAGAATTAAGTGTTTTTATTGTACAGGCCTGCCACATGCATCACAGAATACCTCAGCTTTAACCCTAAGACGTCAAAACGTGTTCCGTCATCGTGCTACCGTGACGAAAGATCGACGTTGATGGTTTTCGTAACGTCGTAAAATTACAACCGGAAGTACCGATTGTAGGCGCATTTCCGGTGAGAAGACCTTAAGGTGCATCCATCAAGCACAGCGATGGCTGTCGATATAAGAGAAAAAGTGTACGGTGTAATTAATTTACATTACCAAAAGACGTGGACCATAGACTAAAGGCAACATCGGATACGACGGGCAATATTTAAAGAACCAGACCCCCGTATTATCAACGTTAATGGGGAAACAGCTGAACGAGAATTCTACCAGTCTCCTCTGGGACCAGGCCGAGTATATTTAATACATGTAGATTCAAACGTTCAACGAACTCGAATAATGATAGAGAGATTAAGCTACTCAAAAGTCTTATAATTAGGGTCGTTAAAGGGGAGATAAGTCTAATGTTTGGGTGTGAAGTTCGTATGTAAACCCTTTACTAACACGACGTCTGTGAAGTTATCTTTTGGAGGTGTAGCGACAGACCAACTAAAATAGCTATGGGTTACTTTTACCGTGCTTCTATGGAGGTCTAGCTGTTGGATGTTGAGTCTAGTGGTTTTATCGACTAGACAAGAACACGTAATGTCTGGAAAATAGACGATAAAAAAATATGTATATTAAAAAGATTGCATGCGAGTTTCATTATGAGCACGTACTTTCATTACATTTAAAACGATAATGCAGTGAATCCCGTTGACTTTGTCGAATGTTATTGCAATCTACTAAAACTTGCGCTAATTTGTTAGAATTGACGCGAATGCACGTGCAAGCGTGACGGCGGCACGTTGAACTCGATTGGTCGTGGAAGCGAGACGGAATCGTCCGCCAGGTGGCTGTGGCATGAAGGTCAAGGTCATTCATCAGAGCTGTGTGACCTTCCTATAAGGAGATAAGACAAGCGATATCGTCGACTGGCTTCATTACGAAGATTGTTGATATCGTGCGAGACTTTGTTATTTTGGTAATTATTTCTCAAGATACACTTTCTTCTTTTTCATGTTATTATATTTCTTAGCTCATAATTGTAATAAAATGAACAACACACACAATTTAAAGCGTGTTTATAAACTATCATAGGCCTACTATGGACGGTGGATTGGTCCCGTTATGATGACTCGGCAGCCCAATCAAACAAGCCCTGATATCCGTGAAAGAATCTTGAAAGCTTCTCTAAATCCCAATTTTAAAACCCCTAGAAAACACTTAAATCAGTGTTCGTTTCTGCTATACAGATACAACGAACAAAGATTTAGTTTTAATGACATTGAACACCACATACTTCCCAGGTCGACGCCCCCTCCCCCACACCACCCACACCAACCACCATCCTCACCCCACCCCAATCCCTCCTAATGGTAAGAATGCGACCGCACGTTAACAAAAATAATCCCTACAATTACAGACTCTGAATTATTTTTTTCAAACCCCTAAATTTGGAAGAAGATCACCGACGTTAAGTGCCTCTGTTCTCGCTCTCCTTCTTCCGCGCTGTGAGCAACGTGCAGAGGTCAAGGTCAGAGTTTAACGCACTTCACTGCTTCTCCATGACGGAAAATCTGTTGCATGAACTTCAGACGGATAGGGGTATCCTCAATTAGCGTTTGATGTATAGAAATGTCGGGAATATTTTCGGGTAATAACCATCAGTTAGCGACATAACTAAACGAGAGGACCACCTCGGGACGTAGCCAGTGTAATATATCCCGGGTAATACCCCGTCATTTCCAGATGCCTTTCACAGAGTAGGGCTCAACCCTAAACAACCCTATAGTGCGAGCAGGCCGGGTGCTAGTGTTTTGCGCTAGGGTGACGGGAGGGACACAAGGGACGGTGTTAGTGTTACGATGCGTATGCTCCCTTGATTTTTAGTATTTATAAATATGTTTCCTGTAATCTAATGTATTTCTACATGTTACAGGTGTGACTTCATGAACATACAATTCTGTTCTGTTCTGCTAGTGTTACGCGCTAGGATGACGGGAGGGACACGAGCGAGGTTGTTAGCGTTATGCGGTAGGATGACGAGAGAGACACGGGGGACGGGGTTAGTGTTACGCGCTAGGATGACGGGAGGGAAACGAGGGAGGCTGCTAGTGTTATGCGGTAGGATGACGAGAGGGACACGAGCGAGGTTGTTAGCGTTATGCGGTAGGATGACGAGAGAGACACGGGGGAGGGTGTTAGTGTTACGCGCTAGGATGAGGGGAGGGAACCGAGGGAGGCTG